>RPOG01003568.1:0-10823 GCA_008086565.1 Thalassoma bifasciatum | reverse complement strand
TTTTTTTTTTTTTTAAATTCTGCAGAATATGCTGTGGCTCTCTCAAACTTGAATACAAATGTATTTTAACTCATATTTCTCCTTGAAAAGATATTACAGCCTCTGTGATTTAAGAAGATTTTCTTTACAAATTTTCAAATGAATTAGGCCTTTGCATGTTTGCAAACCAAGCTCACATTTGACCGTGTGTTCATTTTGAAGCATGTGGCTGTTAAGCAGAGTGAGAGAGAGAGTGTGTGTGTGTGTGTGTGTGTGTGTGTGTGTGTGTGTGTTTGTGTGTGTTTGTGTGTGTGTGGGGGGGGTGGGGGTGGGGTGAGGCTAAAATAAATCAATTAACGTAAGGAGGGCGCTGCAAAAAAAAGTTTGGGAACCACTGCTTTAATGCATGCAATTTGAACCACTGCTAACCTGAACCAAACAGATCAAAATGCTATATCGCAATTGTGAACTCACTGTTGTTAGCAGCTCTTCTTTTCTCTATAGAAAAAAAAGAAACAAGAGTCAGCAAGTGAATTAATATGCCAGAAACATCTTGCACAAAAATGGACACATTGGCACACTAAGGTCATGAACTACTTTCAACCACATTCTCCTCGGGTAAATAAGCTTGTATTTTTTAAAAACTTCTCCAATCAAGACAATGTGAGAGAATCTGTATGTCTCAAGATTAACTTTGATATGGTTCTCGATTTACACCAAATAAGTTGCTGAAAATGCTTGTTACTTCCTTCAAGCAGCAGTAACTTAAAATCAAGGGGTGAGGAGCTGCTCTACATATGTGCTCAGACCACGTAAATAGTTTAAGTATTGAAATGTAGTGTCTGCTGGTTGCTGTTTCTTAAAGCGCCACTCCTCTCCCGCTTTAAGACAAAAAGGCCGACAGAGAAGCGGTGGTCAAGCTATCTACGTATATAGCGAGCAAGGGTGAAGATAATCAGGAAAATTAATAAATCCTGATTATTTCACAGCGCTTACATTCTTCAGCACAAATAATCATCTTTTATTTTGCACTTCATAATCTTTTTGCACGTTTGTTAATCTTATTTAACTGGATGTTTAACTGTGTGTACATTTTTTCATGTCACACCTGCTTCGGCAATGTAAACGTATATTTGTCATGCCAATAAAGCTTTTTTGAAATGAATTGAATTGAATTGAGAGAGTGAGAGAGAAACAGGGCGTGCACGTTAAGTTTCATGTCTGTCAGATCTGCAGCCAAACAGCACAACCTGAGCTTTTACGATTTAATAGTCGAGTTGCCTCACTCCCTGTGGGTTAATCTGCAGCCACACAGGGCTGCTGTCTTGGCTCTTTTATAAACATTTTCCGAGGGTTTATGAATGTATCACAAGTGTACAGGCCAGAGAAGACAGGAGAATTTCATGAGAACTCGCACTGATTCACTTCTTTGAACATCTGCTGAAAATAAGCACCTGCTCTAGCTAAAGAGTGTAAGAAAAAAAATATAATTTCACGCTTCTTACTGCTTTCAGCAAGCCCTGAATGATTAACATACACCCCGTATTCTCGATTTTTCCTTCCTAAAACTTTGTCTTGCAGGCGTCAAATTTCTGCTCAGCATTCTCTTTCTCTCTCTCTCTCTCTCTCTCCCTCGCTCAGTGACTCGAAAACTTGTCCCTGGACAAACTTAATGTGGCAAGTCACCCTACGTTTTTACTCAAAAGCAACAACAACACCGATCAAAAGTAATGATCGGACCGCACACAGGTTCCAGACCACCAGGCCAAGATGGTTTCAGTTTTTAAAAGATTGCTTATTTTTATTTTGCTACAATTAAATTAAAAAGTCGCATTCTTTTTAAAACACAAATTAGACCTCATGAACAGAAAACCTCAAATCAAATAATAATAAGGAAGCCAAAAAGTTCAAACAAATCAAAAGAAAACTCAACACAAGCAAGCAAACCAAGAAAATAATCACTCATGCAAAGAAAATAAAATATTGAACCACACCAATTAAATGCAAATTTATCCAGCAAAAAATAACCAAACTCATACACAAAAAGCAAACAATAGAACGAACATGTAGAAATAATCAAAGGAAAATAACTACTGTCATGCAAATTAATCTACCAAAATTAATAAACAGAAAGCAGGGATAATCAAATGAAAATAACAACACATGCAGTAGACAACGGAACACAATTACATGCACAAGAACAATTCAGAAAAAATTGCTACTCCCCAGGAGAAAATTTTAAAAAAGGAAATATCTTAACCCAAAATGAGAAATGAAAAGCAAAAAGAACCCAACCCAGTCCAAGTCAAAACTCCCACCCAAAAGAAACCAAACTTATTTTTAAATAGTCTAAAGTTACCCGCCGGCCAACTTGGGCCTCCGTAGAGATCGCGGAGCGCGGCAGACGAAGCTGCACACGAAGGACAGTCAGAGTGAGGAGCCAGGGACCAACCAACTGGCTCCTCCGTTCCAATTTCCTTAGCGGAGAATTACGGTTTTTAACCGAGGCGAGAAAACAGTGCCCGTCCTGTGGAGCCTGGTGAGTGGGGAGCCGTAGGAGGGCTAGCAACTGAAAGAACAAGGTGCCACACACCAGGAGGTCTTCTGGAGGAGCAGCCTGTCCACCCTGACACAGCAGCCAGCCCAGCCGCACCCAAACAGCAGATCAAGGCACCCACGAGGATCACAAAGTTAAGCCCAAGGAGGAGAGCCACCGAGCCACGACACCTGCAGCACAGGTATTCCCTAACACATAGGAGCAGGTGAAAAAGAGGGAGCGCAATCAAGCGCACCTGTACTTATAGGTGCGCTCTGCGCTCCCCATGGTGCCAACCCGGCACAGTGCCCACAGTGGCCACAAAATGGCTCCGGTCACACCTACCCCCCAGTTTGGGATCGTCGACCTGGCGGTCTAAAAAAGAAGGACTTCATTTCTATGGCCTAAAAATGGCCGACTGAGTGTTGGATGTAGAGCTTTGGTGTCTGTCAGTTGCGCCAGTCTGGAGGCTAGCAGACTGGGGAAGATGGTTGAGGTTAGAGTGATGACCAGCAGTACCACGGGCAGTTCAGCGCAAAGCCTGCTGACTAGTGTAGAAGTTATTTCAGACACTTGGGACAAACAAACAAACAACCTAATTCCAGGACTGTGCAAAACAACCCACACCTGCGTCCAAGTATCTCTCCTGTCTCCTCAGTGCAAAACAAAGCCATAAAACAACTAATCTGGGCCCTGGTGGAGAGCGGGGGCCAAACATAGCTTCTCCACAGGTCACAGGTCAGGAGAAGTCACAAAGGATGCATTATAACCTTCACAGAAAACAAAGCCTTTAAAACGCGACTGGATCCAAGTACAACCCAACTTACAGAAACAACGTCATAATGGTACATTTGGATGATGCCACATCTGATTCCCAACAGATACTGCATTGTTGCATCACAGCCAGATACTAGTTTTAATCCCCTGATCGATCCAAAGGAATCCTGCGGCCCTAAAAAAAGCTGTCCACCCTGCCCGGAAGGAATCGGTTTTCAGAAACGGAACACCAATCNCCTGCGTCCAAGTATCTCTCCTGTCTCCTCAGTGCAAAACAAAGCCATAAAACAACTAATCTGGGCCCTGGTGGAGAGCGGGGGCCAAACATAACTTCTCCACAGGTCACAGGTCAGGAGAAGTCACAAAGGATGCATTATAACCTTCACAGAAAACAAAGCCTTTAAAACGCGACTGGATCCAAGTACAACCCAACTTACAGAAACAACGTCATAATGGTACATTTGGATGATGCCACATCTGATTCCCAACAGATACTGCATTGTTGCATCACAGCCAGATACTAGTTTTAATCCCCTGATCGATCCAAAGGAATCCTGCGGCCCTAAAAAAAGCTGTCCACCCTGCCCGGAAGGAATCGGTTTTCAGAAACGGAACACCAATCCCGCTCCCAAAAAAAGCAAGGACTTGACCATCAAGGCGGATCCTCTGGGTTATAAAAATGCGTTTGCAGGAGAGAGAAGAGGAGTGTTTTTTAGCATGCTTGTGTTGTCGTTACTTCTGCAGAGCTCACCACTTACTTTGTTCATATTTGCTTGTTGTGAATAAAGTATTTTGAATTCAACTGATCGGTCTCCTCTGCTGCTTGGACTCCTGAGCCTTCCTCTAGAGCAAGCTAGCCTTAGTGCAACAGTGAACTAGTGTTGTAAGTTAAGACTTCAAGATTTGAGGCCTACCCTTGCCTTCCTTCAACCAACGGTGCTTCAGACGTCAAGAATAAGCCTCTACAGTGTGACATGTCTTATCACGGAGCGGGCCAGAGTCATTGTTCATCACCTGCATCCTAGAACATGTCCCTCAGGACTCTCGAGGGTCAATATTGTGAGTTGTTCATCTCACCCATGCACATAAATTTCAACAAAATGGTTGTGATGTCTGAGCCACAGCAGCTTCACCACAAAACATAATTCAAATAATTAAGTGTGAAATTCTCTCTTTACTACAATTTTTTCTTCTCTTTTTTTCTTTTTTTTTTTTAAATTAAAACTCCATTAAAAGTAACCCAGTAAGGTCAGAGGTCAGCTTTAACAACTTTAAGAAGTCCAATCAAAAAAGCTGCTTTTACAAGAGGTCATTTTACAGAGGTCAGCTTCAACAATTTGAAGATGTCTAATGAAAAAAAGGCAGCTTCTCACATATCAACGTTTATACTGAAATCAGAGACAGACTTTTCTTATATTTAAATTAAAAAAAAAGGTCTCTGTGTAGAAGCGAATTAGTAATGTATGTAATGTTATTAACTGTACATTCATGACCTTAACGTGTTAAGAGAATAGTATTGTAGCTGAGAAGTACTGTGTCACCGTGACCCAGAGCAACATGCAGAGGAAAGGTGGGGAGTAGCTGAAAACAGGATTTGGCCTTGGCAGGCTGTCCTGACAAGAGTACTTCAGGGAGCAAGTGAGGTGAGGCCATTAGTTACTCATATAGGTGAGAAGCTCTGTAAGTGAACATTCCCATAAAAACAGGATATAAGATAGGCTAGAACTCCTGGCTGGTCACCAAAACTCATTAGGTTGGATGTTTTGACAGGATACAGGTGACAGGGCTAGAGTTGAACAGAGACACGAGGCCCATCTCTCATAGCAACCAAAAGGAAGTAAACAGAGAGCAGTGACGTCGTTGAAACCTTTATATGGGAAAGACAACTAGGAAGAGGGGGAGTCCGTCTATCTTGATATTGTGAGCTGTGATGTGTCGAATCTTCAATAAAGATCCCGCAAGAGGCTGCAAGTTTACTCTGTGTCCGAGTCGTTCATATCTATGAAATAATCTCGGGAAATCCTCAACAATCAATCTGTTTCATTACACTTGTTCTCTTAGACTCTCTGTACGGATTCACTGGAAACTAAGTGAAACAAATAGTCTCTTGTAGAAGTTCAATAGAGTACATTAGACCTAATCTAATGAAGCATTGTGTACTGAAAATGTTTTATCAGGTTCACTGAAACAGATAAAGTGTACAAATGTAAGTGAGTTAAAGTAGTACAGAAAAATATCCTGTTGAGTTGACAGCAGTGACTTACTTATTCAGAGAACAGTGAACATCTGTGCTGAAAATCTCAGCTTTGGTTAAACTGATCATGTTTGTAGGAGCATCAAACAAGTCAAGTTTTGCACACAGCAGCTTCACCACAAAACATACCTCAAACAACTAAGTGGGAAATTCCCTCTGTACAACAAACGTTTCTTTCTTTTTTAATTAAAAAAAAAAAAAAATTCGTTAATTAAAACCCCTTTAAAAATAAACCAGGAAGGTCAGAGGTCAGCTTCAACAATTTGAAGATGTCTAATGAAAAAAAGGCAGCTTCTCACATATCAACGTTTATACTGAAATCAGAGACAGACTTTTCTTATATTTAACTAAAATAAAATGGTCTCTGTTTCATTACACTTGTTCTCTTAGACTCTCTGTACGGATTCACTGGAAACTAAGTGAAACAAATAGTCTCTTGTAGAAGTTCAATAGAGTACATTAGACTTAATCTAATGAAGCATTGTGTACTGAAAATGTTTTATCAGGTTCACTGAGACAGATAAAATGTTCAAATGTTAGTGAGTTAAAGTAGTACAGAAAAAATATCCTGTTGAGTTGACAGCAGTGACTTACTTATTCAGAGAACAGTGAGCATATGTGCTGAAAATCTCAGCTTTGGTTAAACTGATCATGTTTGTAGGAGCCTCACACACTGGTCAAGAATGACTTAAAAAATGTACTTCATGAACTAAATTAGACTAAATCTAAAAGCTTTGTGTACTTAAAATGTTTATCAGGTACACTGAAAGAGATTTAATGTACAAATGTTAGTTACTGGGGGGTGTGGGGGTTAATATTATGTGCTGAATTTTCTCAGCTTCAGTTAAACTTAAAAAAAAAAAAGTTTTAAAAAGTCTCCAGGTTCTTGTTTTATAGAGTAGAAGAAAAAACCTACATAACCTTTAAAATATAGCATGTTGCTGAACTATCTTAGGTTTGTCACCTGTGAGTCACCACCCACCATCCACACAAAGTCCCGCCCACATGACCACCCACTTTCAAGGTTTGAATGTGGGTGGTCATGTGGGCGGGACTTTCAGATTGACATAAAGGAGAGGCCACAGAGTACCTGTTACCCTTTTCCTAGACCGGAACTGAGACTCATCTTCACTGAAGAATTCTCCTGTTTTATCCTAACCGAGAGCTTTTTTGATCCTGAAAATGGTTCCTAACCGGTAAGTCAAGATCAATTTTATACTTCCCAGTGTAGTTGCTGGTCAAGAATGACTTAAAAAGTGTACATAGTTTGTACATAGTTTATAGTGTAGTTGCTTAATGTAGTAAGAGTGTACCCACTTTCTCAAACTGACATTTCTTCCTGAGTAAAGCTTTAAATTAAGTGAAGAATGTCTTTTTTCTCCTTGCAGCAAACCCAACAGACACCATCTGCTGTGCCCTGTGTGTCTGAAACCACAGGCCTGCCTCTCTGTTCATCTTCGCAATGTCTGCATGAAGCATGACACAGCTGAAGCCATGGGAGCAGTGGTGGAGAAGGCCAAAATGGAGGTCAACCAGCTTCTGGCCTCTGGCAGGGTCTTCAGCTACGTGCTCCTGCGGCAGATTCTGGACGATGCNCCAACAGACACCATCTGCTGTGCCCTGTGTGTCTGAAACCACAGGCCTGCCTCTCTGTTCATCTTCGCAATGTCTGCATGAAGCATGACACAGCTGAAGCCATGGGAGCAGTGGTGGAGAAGGCCAAAATGGAGGTCAACCAGCTTCTGGCCTCTGGCAGGGTCTTCAGCTACGTGCTCCTGCGGCAGATTCTGGACGATGCCGATCCACTGAGCAGGTTGGTGGAAGAGCTTTTCAGTGTTTTTCCACACATCACTTCTTGTTTACTCTCTGAAATCTATTACAGTTTTTGAACTGTATTGAATAAATGTATCTAAATTGTTTTTTTCGATTGAAGGCTGATTGAGGAGCTGCACCGTCGGCACTTGGTGGTGACTGGTGTCCCTCCACCACTGCCGAACGCAAACGTTGTGGCGGGGACCACACAGTCGCCCGCTAGTGTGGCCACTGAGGCAGCTGAGAGCGAGGCTGAGATAACCTCTGTCAGCAGTGGAGAGACCTTTCAATGGTGAGAATCTCAGTTTCGCAACTTCACTGACCATGTTTGTTTTTGATTGTGAGTCACATGAATCAAAAAGATTCTGTATATAACAACACTTCACTATTCTAACAATGATAACACTTTTCCCAAATTGCAGTAACCCAGATGTGCAGTGGAAGACTGCAGCCAGGAGGCTCATGGCAGAGAAGGGCCTTTATGAGAAGCACTCTCTGGACAGTCCTTTGCTGAGGGACTTTGGCAAATTCCTGGAGAAAGACCTCCTTAATGAACATTACAAACAGGAGGTGAGGACTACTGTAAAAAACTCTGTTTAGTAAAAACTATCCGATTAAAAAAATATTCAGGGAGCAGAAATTAATTTAACAAGCTTTTTTTGAAAAATGTTTTGTCAGGCAGACTGAAACAGATACATTGTACAAATGTTACAGTACAAGTTGACAGTAAAAGCTGTAACATGGAGCTGTCTCCCCCACCCCCACTCTCTCACACCTCTGTCCCTCTGTTTTCACCTGTCTGAATGTCTCCAATACAAATGCAAATTTGCAGCATTTCCCACAGGCTGCTTCCTCCCACACACCCCTGGCTCACTGTCTTCTGACTATCTGATTAAAAAAGTATTCAGTGAGCAGAAAGTAATTTAACATGCTTTGTCTTTCAGGTTGAAAACGTTGCCCGCTACATGTACTACGCTGACCCACAGGCCCCATCCCTGGAGTTTGTCAGGAACAGGGAAAAGATAACACAGTACCTCCGTGAGCTCTCTGAGGCAAGGCTGACAAAGCAAACTCGAAATAACTACCTCAAGAGCTTGAAAAGGTTGGTGCATTTGGTGTTTTTTTCATATATTGTCAACACTTGTGTAGACATTCAACATAAATGGGCTTAAACACGTATACTTAAATACTTGTACTTCCTCTAACAGATTCCTGTCGTACCACACAATAAACACGAACCTGAGGCACGACGATCGGCAACTCTTTGATGACTGCAAGCACTTCATCGATTTCCTTGGGTCTCTGCAGAAATGCTGCTCCAAGCAAGTGAGCAAAGAAATGACCCAAAGGAGGTAAGTGTAATAGCTCTCACCCACCTAACTGGATTACAGTATACATATGTGAGCAATGTGGCATGTAGTGTTCTGATTTGTTGATAACACTTGATCTATTTTCTCATAGGCATAGCATGTTGACTGAGCAAGAACAGCTGACACCACATGACTGCTGGGCTGTGCTGAGGGCTGCCAAGCAGGACTTTTTGGCAGTGACTGATAAGGTCTTCACAGACAGAGACGCGACCCTGGAGACGGCTGAGTGCAGCTTGGTGGTGTACTACCTGGAGGCAGTGGTCATCCTGAGGCACCTCCAACGACCAGGCGTGGTGGAGCACATGACTGTGAGTGTTCTGATGCTCTTTTTGTCTTCATTGTTAGTAAATTTCACCAACATTTTTGCCATTCCCCATACTAATCAATGTGATGTCCTTGTTTTGTGCAGGTGCAGGAGTGGATGGTCCGACGGAGGGAGAGTTCAGGCTACACCATTATCGGTGTGAAAGAACACAAGACCGCCACACGGCAAGTTGCCATGTTTGCCCTGTCACAGGAGGAGGNTTGTCCCCCGACTTGCAGCGCCAGTTGTACGAGCGGTGGCTGAAAGCGCAGATGAAGCTGCGTGTGCAGCATGTTCTCTGTGAGTATTTCCTCAAAGTTTAATTCAATATTTTCACTTATCTATCACCTATGTACATGATTCAAAGATGTCAATTATATTTTTCTTAACTAACTAAACCTTTTAATGTTTTCTCCACAGCATACTTCTGCCGACGTCTGCCGACAGAGAAGCGGGTCAGCGCCTGGATTTCTAGGCAGGGATGGAAGAGCAACATCCCCAGCTCTGCCAGCATCATCAAGGGGTGGAAGCCCTCTGGATCTGTGGACATGGTCATGGGGTCCAGACACATCCAGAAGTTGACCACTTCTCAGAAGTGGAAAGGACTCCTTGTGACCGACGTCGAAGGGAAAGGCAAGGGTGTCGTTGCCACCCGCAGATTTCAGACTGGTGAGGTGGTCTGTGATTACCATGGGAGGGTGATCTCAGCCAAAGAGGGCCACAGCATCCATCGGAGCACCAGTGAGGAGGAGACTGGATACATGTTCTTCTTCACCAATCGCAAAGGACAGAACATGTGCATCGATGCACATTCAGCTTTTTGTCAGTGTCACCCTGACAGACAGACTGTTGGACGGTTTATCAACCACTCCAAATCCAGAGCCAACCTCAAGCCCAGGTTGTATGAAGGGGAGGAAACAGATGTCATTCTTTTCATCGCCACCAGGGACATTGAAGTGAATGAGGAACTCCTCTTTCGCTACAGGGTGGGCAAGAAGTCCTTTCGAGGAGAGGGCCTAGACCTCGAGTGGCTGTGAGTCATCAACTGCATCAGCACCAGAACCAGACTTTACACAGAGCAAACATCAACGGTGCATGCGTAACTGTCAGTGTCCTGGGCCTGTGGAGGACAAGACTGTGCCGTGTCAGCCAGCATCAGCATCAGCACTAGATGTACGCAGAGCACGCATCAACGGTGCATGCGTAACAGTCAGTGTCCTGGGCCTGTGGAGGAAAAGACTGTGCCGTGTCAGCCAGCATCAGCATCAGCACTAGACGTACGCAGAGCACGCATCAACGGTGCATGCGTAACTGTCAGTGTCCTGGGCCTGTGGAGGAAAAGACTGTGCCGTGTCAGCCAGCATCAGCATCAGCACTAGACGTACGCAGAGCACGCATCAACGGTGCATGCGTAACTGTCAGTGTCCTGGGCCTGTAGAGGACAAGACTGTGCCGTGTCAAAACGTAAGTTTAGTGTTTCTTTTTAAAATATTTTTAAGGACATTTTCCCTGCTCTCCTTGTCGTCTGTTAATGCATTAATCTTTGGTGTTTTGCATCTAGATCTGAGAGTGGGTAATAGTTACTGACCATATACCTCTTTGTTTGTTTGAGTTTGTCTTAAAGGTTCCTCTGGATGGGTGATGTGGATGGCCTGCTGATGTTTTCCTGTCAGACTCCAGCTGCTACAGCTTTGGATTATTGCTTGGTATAGTATGGTATTTCACCTCAACTCTCGCTACAATGCCAAACTCTGTCTGTGTGTTTGCATGTGTGTGTCTCCGGCCCTTCTC
>RPOG01003567.1:36714-60798 GCA_008086565.1 Thalassoma bifasciatum | reverse complement strand
TGGGACTACAAATACCACAGGAAACAACAAATGATGGGACTACAAATACCACAGAAAACAACAAATGTTGGGACTACAAATACCACAGGAAACAACAAATGTTGGGACTACAAATACCACAGGACACAACAAAGAATGGGACTACAAATACCACAGGAAACAACAAATGTTGGGACAACAAATACCACAGGAAAAAACAAATGATGGGACTACAAATACCACAGGAAACAACAAAGAATGGGACTACAAATACCACAGGAAAAAACAAATAAAAAGACTACAAATACCACAGGAAACAGTGAGACAAAAAACTGTTAAAACCACAGGAACCAATGAAAGAAAAGACAACAAATTCTTCAGGAATGAATGCAGGAAAAGACTACATATACCAAAGATAACAATGGGACCAAAGACTTCAAATACCACTGAAAATAACAAAGGATAAGACTACGAATACCTCCAGAAACAACAGAAGAAAAAGCTAAAAATTAACAAATGAAAACACAAGTAAAACAATGAGGAAAAAATAAAAATGAAATGAAAGACTACAAATCCCAGAGGAAACAACAGGCAGCAAAACAGACTTCAGATAACACATGAAAGGACTACAAATAACAGGAAACAACAGGCAAAGAACTACAAATACCAAAGAGTTCACAAGTGTTGGATTTGATGTTGTTGGTTTCTTTATACGCAGACGATTACATAATATTTAGTCAAAGTTCTTATTTTTGTCCTTGTGTCATATAACATTGAGTTAAAGACTTTAAGCTTTTTTTGCTGCATTTATTCAGTTTTTCAAAGATCCTTAAGATGCTGCACTCTGATAAAAAAAATGCAGGGATGATGATGCTTCTCTTAAAATATTTTATAAATACAGAAAATTTAAAAGTTTTCATTCTAAGAAGCTTTTTCTAGTGTTCATTTGTCATTTTATTGGCATCTAAATAAAGAAAAGTGACCTTAAAGTGTTGGATTTGATGTTGTCGGTTTCTTTATATGCAGACGATTACATAATATTTAGTCATAGTTCTTATTTTTGTCCCTAGCAGGCTCAGGTTGTGATTCATAGTGTCATACAAATAAAAAAGACTTTAAGAAGTTTTTTTCTATCATAAGGATGTTTTATTAACTCTAAGCAGTTTTCAGGAACTGCATTTATTCGTTTTTCAAAGATCCTAAAGATGCTCCACTTGGATTAAAAAACGCAGGTATGATGATGCTTCTCTCAAAATATCAAAATAAATACAGAAAATTAAACGATTTTCATTCTAAGAGACTTTTTCTGGTGTTCATTTGTCATTTTGTTGGCATCTAAATAAAGAAAAGTGACCTTAAAGTGTTGGATTTTATGTTTGGTGTTTCTTTATCTGCAGACGATTACATAATATTTAGTCAAAGTTCTTATTTTTGTCCCTCACAGGCTCAGGTTGTGACTAAAAGTGTCTGATAACAGCGTTCAAACATGTTATTCAAAGGCACCAAACTCCAGTGTATAAATCCATGATTTCAACGATTGAATCATTTCTTTTAGTATTTCTGTTTAATCGAGTGACTTAAGTGTCTCAAATTCTCAGATAAGACCCCAAAAAATCACAATAAGACTCTTAAATCAGTAAAAACAAACAGAGACTGTGACGTAGACAAGCGACTCTCTATGTTCAGTAAAATTGATTGTTTTTTGAATGAGGTTTGGTGCTTTATAAAACAATAAGGTGAAAAAAAACTTTATTTCTTAAAGACTCAATTTCCCAGAATTCCTTGCAGCTGTTTCAGCCCAATTGAATAGAAGAGGAATTATTATTCAGAAATTCCTCCAGAGTTTCAGACGTTTATGATCAAATACGATCAAAAAGATTCTTCAACTTCTGAAGACGACTCGTCCTGAGTGTGTGTGTGTGTGTGTGTGTGTGTGTGTGTGTGTGTGTGTGTGTGTGTGTGTGGGCGGGGTTGGATTGATGAATTGCCGTATTGATCCGAGCTCTGCCTCACTTACCATAATTATAGCTCTCTAATGGATGATGCCACACACACACACACACACACACACACACACACACACACACACACACACACACACACACACTCTTGAGTCAATATCACAAACTGAAGAAGAGAAGTTCCTCTTACATTATAATTCCTCTATTTGTTCCCTTCCTTCTTTCCTTCCTCGTATCCTTTCTTTCTTTACTTCCATATCTTCTCTTCCTCTTTTCTTTTTATTTATCCCTCTATCCAAGGGCGTCAGTTTGTTTTGAAAAGTGTGGGGGGACAATAACTATTTGCAGGATGATTTTTGAGAGGTGCTGGGGATGATGACGACTACTTAAAGTAAGGCTTTATTAAAATGCATCTACCCTCCTGTTTGCAGTGGATCAGTTTCTCCTGAGACTCTGATAGTTCATAATAAATGTGAAGGAGATGTTTTTAATCCCTGTGCAGAGCGACCACAGTTCCTCTGATTATAATCTGGTCTGAGTATCTTTTTAATTTCAGGTGGTTATATTCTTTTCCTGATCATTTTCTGTTCAAAATGCTTCAGACAGCGTTGAATTTCTAAACAAGGGTTTTAAACAGTTCTTTGGAGTTGAAGGAGACTCTACGCGCCCCTATGTCATCAGTAAACAGGATATAAACAGTGGTGATTACTCTGAGACTGCAAAGGAAGCTCAGCTTCCCCTGAAACAGAAGAATAAAGTGTTGAACTATTTACCGCTGTGTGAACATTTCACTGAGTGTTTGTGCGCAAGAACGCGTTCATCTTTAGCTCAGAATCAGCGACTTATCACAGGAAACAGACACGACTTCGTTTTCATTTATCCCTGCAGCTCCAGAGCTTTCAGACGCTGAACTTCTACAGAATTTGATGCAGAAGCACGAAGTGGTTTGTTCCTCTGTGAAACAGGACGGTCATTAATTAAACACTGAGCTTTGTCCCGCCCATCAGCTCAGCTTCTATGGGGGTCTATGGGGCAGTGGGCGGGGCCTGACACTCGGCTTCTGCATGGTGATTGGATGATCTGTCTGAGGTTAAATCCCTTTTTGATTGACAGTGAAATGAACGAATCAGTGAACTTAAAGTATAAACTTCCACCGGATCAAAGTCATTCTGTTGTTTTGAACTGATGCAGAGACTTTACCGAGCCCCAGAGACTTTATCTTTGTTAAAAACGTCCAGAAACAGACGGACACAGCTCAGGCTGTGAATATGTGGCTGCAGAGGAAGCTGGTATAAGTGGCAGCGCTGACACGTCCGACCCGTCCCCCCCTAAACTGACGCCTATCCCTCTATCTTTTTGTCTCTTTCCGTCCTTTTATTTCCTTCCATCCCTTTCTTCCCCAACTTCTTTCTCCCCCTTTCTTCCCCTTTATTTCCCACGTTTCCTTTCTTTCCTATTCTTCTCCTCCATCTTCCCCCTTTTCTGCTCCTACATCCATCCCTCCCTTCCCTCCGTTACATCCTTTCATCTTACCATCCTTTTTCAATCCCTCTTTTATCTCTTCTTTCCTAAATCCTTTCATTTCCCTTCTCCTTTCTTTCCTTGCTTCTTTTCTTTTTTATTTATCCCTCTATCTTTTTGTCTCTATCCCCTTTCCTTCCCCAACTTCTTTCTCAACCTCTTTCCTTCCTTCATCACTTTTCTTCCTCCCTCTTTCTCCCCCATCCTTCCTTCCTTGTCCCATCCCTCTTTTATCTCTTTTTTCCTTAATCCCACCATTCCCTTCTCCTTTCCTCTATATTGTCTTTCCTTTCTTCCCCTTTATTTCCCACCTGTCCTTTCTTTCCAATTCTCCTCCATCTTCCCCCTTTTCTGCTCCTACATCCATCCCTCCGTTACATCCTCTCATCTTTCCATCCTTTTTCTATCCCTCCTTTATCTCCTTTCCTAAATCCTTTCATTTCCTTCTCCTTTCTTTCCTTGCTTCTTTTCTTTTTTATTTATCCCTCTATCTTTTTATCTCTATCCCTTTTCCTTTCCGTCCTTTTATTTCCTTCCCCAACTTCTTTCTCAACCTCTTTCCTTCCTTCATCACTTTCTTTCCTCCCTCTTTCTCCCTCATCCATCCTTCCTTTCTTTCCTCTTCTTCTCCTCCATCTTCCTCCTCTCTCCTCCCTTTTTCTGCTCCTACATCCATCCCTTCCTTCCCTCCGTTACATCCTCTCATCTTTCCATTTCCATCCTTTTTCTATCCCTCCTTTATTTCCTTGCTTCTTTTCCTTTCCATTCTCCTCCCTCCCTCCCTCTCTCTTTTTCTGTCTCCATTCCTTTACCTTTCCATCCGTCTTTTCTTTCTCGTTCATCCACTTCTTCTTTTCCTCCCTCCATCCTTATCCTTTCCCTTTTTTTTATTACGTCTTTTCTCTTTCTTGCTTCCTTTCTTTTCTCTTTTCTTGCACTTTCATCACTTTCCTCTCTTCTATCTTTCCTTTCTCTTTTTCCTCCCCCTTCCCCTGATTGATCAATGCTGATTAATTATTGATTAATCTCAGAGCTGCTGAGTTTGATGACTTTTGAATCTCATCTCCCACCAAAAACAAAAAATCATCCAATCACAGCGCACCTCAATCTCCCAGCGACCAATCAGAAAACAGCACCGAGTCACGGTCGACCAATCAGAGCTCGGTCTGAACAAACCTCCTCTGTGACAACTTTTCATCTAAAGGGATGTAACGAGGGATGAAAGAGGAGGAGGAGAAGAAAAGGAGGAGAGGATGGAGGGATGAAGGAGCAACTCCTTCTCTGATTGGACGATTCAGTGTTTGGAAACTTTATCACCTCTCTCTCCCCCCACAATCCTCCCCCTTTTTCTCGCTCTCTGTGGCCGAGCAGGAACGGATGTCTGGCTCAGATAATACACAGTGTGTGTGTGTGTGTGTGTGTGTGTGTGTGTGTGTGTGTGTGTGTGTGTGTGTGTGTGCAGAGCTTTATCTGTAGTGATTTCACCATAATCTGCTATAGAGTCGAGTGCCATTAATCACAGCGTTTGTGTGTGTGTGTGTGTGTGTGTGTGTGTGTGTGTGTGTGTGTGTGTGTGTGTACAGTTTGTCCATCTCTCAGCTGTATGGATTGCCCAGACTGCAGCAGAAAGAGAGAGAGAGAGAGCGAGAGAGAGAGGAGGACGAGTGTTTCATTTCTGAGACATTGAGCAGAGAAGGTGGGGGGTGAGGAATCTCTCTAAACATCAGTCAGCTGATGATAAACTTTTATATAAACAACATGTTTACATATTAAAATAAAAACTTACACACTAATGTACGGTTAAATGTAGTTTCATGAAGCTGCGAGCGCCTCAGAGACGATAATTGTGGCTGAAATTTACAGTAGAAGAAGAATTAATTACATTTTATTTCACTTTATTACGATAAAAATCAAAATACGGAGGAAAAAAACCCCAAGTAGGATGAAAAAAAAAGGCTGAAGTTTGAGTCAAAGTGCTGAAAATGAAGTCTGTGAAATATGAAAAAAGTTGATTTTGAGTTATAAAAACAGACAAACTGATGTAAGAGTGTCAACGCTGACATCTAAATATAACAAATGTATCTACAAAGTTCGTTGAAAGTGAAAAGCTAAACGTGAGAAAATGGAATTAAATGTTGACGAAACATCAAAACCTCTGCTCTGGCTCCTGTCTCTTTAAGAATTGATGTTAAAGTTTCTTTTTTTCTAGTTTTTAAAGTTCTACACGGCCTTTATGTTGCAGCTCCATCAATGAGGTTCTAGAATGTTCAACATGAAGGTCAGAGAACGTTCTGCCCTTGATGATGTCACAACATGAAGGTTTAGAGAACTTTCTGCCTTTGATGATGTCACAACATGAAGGTTTAGAGAACTTTCTGCCCTTGATGATGTCACAACATGAAGGTTAAGAGACCTTTCTGCACTTGATGATGTCACAACATGAAGGTTTAGAGAACTTTCTGCACTTGATGATGTCACAGCATGAAGGTCAGAGAACTTTCTGCCCTTGATGATGTCACAACATGAAGGTCAGAGAACTTTCTGCCCTTGATGATGTCACAACATGAAGGTTTAGAGAACTTTCTGCCCTTGATGATGTCACAACATGAAGGTTTAGAGAACTTTCTGCCTTTGATGATGTCACAACATGAAGGTTTAGAGAACTTTCTGCCCTTGATGATGTCACAACATGAAGGTTTAGAGAACTTTCTGCCCTTGATGATGTCACAACATGAAGGTCAGAGAACTTTCTGCCCTTGATGATGTCATAACATGAAGGTTTAGAGAACTTTCTGCCCTTGATGATGTCACAACATGAAGGTTTAGAGAACTTTCTGCCCTTGATGATGTCACAACATGAAGGCCAGAGAACTTTCTGCCCTTGATGATGTCACAACATGAAGGTCAGAGAACTTTCTGCCCTTGATGATGTCACAACCTTAAGGTTTAGAGAACTTTCTGCCTTTGATGATGTCACAACATGAAGGTCAGAGAACTTTCTTTTTTTCTGAAACAGCTCCCACTGTTGCTGCATAACAGTATATGTATACTCATTGTACTTTCACAATTTTTTTCTATTTTTTTTACTATTTTTAACTAAATTGTAGATATACACAGATATATATTCTTTTTTATAAATTTATATTTTCTGTATATTCCTTGTTATTTTGCACCATCTGTTTTGTGTCTGTGAGAGCTGCTATTTTTTAATTTCGTTGGTACGATAACAATAAAAAGAATTCTGATTCTAAATGTCAATCCGGTGTTTTCATTAGAAACACTGACGTCGCGTCGCGCTCAGGTTTGTGCATCAACAATAACAAACTAACGTTTTCATTCTTGTGCTGCTGAATCTACTGACCGACTGTCAACAAAACAAACATTTATTATTTTTTTGTTTCACATTTAAAAAACAGTGCACATGGACTAAAAACAGTTGGCTGTGTATGGAGTGTAAATAAAAGATTGTTTGTGTTGTTTACTTTTGCTTGAGTTACATCCTCTCACTTTAACTCTGCTGCATCTGAACCACGTCGGTGTAAAATCCCTGTTTGTGTTTTTGTAAAGGAAACTTACGAGTTTTACCTTTTTAATCTGCTCTAGATACATTTATTATAATCATTGATTTAACTACATTTATTTATCTTATTGTCATCACTGGTATAAGTCAGACCTGGTTTTTTTAGATAAAGTTAAAAACAAGAAGTTAACATGTCAAGAAATGAGAATAAATGTAAATAAAAAAGTTATAAAAGTGTTATTTTAGCAGAAGAATGAGATGTGACTTTAACTAATGGATTTTTTTTACAGTGTAGTCTGAAGAAAAACCTGAAGATTTAATTAAAACTCTTGTTTTTCTGACTTTTTACAGCGTGCAGGGTGAGTCCACACACACACACACACACACACACACACACACACACACACACACGAACATCAAACACAAGTATTGGCAGCAGACTCACTCACACACACACACACACACACACACTCACACGCGGTGTGGCCAGGTGGTTTGTGGGTAAAGGCTCTGGCACGTCGCCACACACACACAGATGGTTACCAACGCTCACTGTCGTCGAGCTCGCTCCACCTCTCTCTCTCTCTCTCTGTATAATGTGCTCGTGCACAAGTTCACGTGCACGCTCCCAGCCAACATATGCCCTGCTGAACTGGTCACACACACACACACACACACACACACACACACACACACACACACACACACTCTTTGTGTCTGGGTGTCTGATGACTTGTTGATTAATTGACAGATTATAAATTAATCAACGATAAACAATCCTTCCTTCCTTCCTTCCTTCCTTCCTTCCCTCGTTTCCTTCCTCTCTAGACATTTTTTCTCGTTGGTGGATTCCCCTCAAACGTGAGAGTTTGTGTTTCCCAGAACATATGGAGGAAGATCGAGGCCTCGCTACACAGCTGTCTCACACACACACACACTCACACACACACACACACACACACACACACACACACACACACACAGATGTAAAAGCTGTCGGGTTCTGAAACGTTGCAGCGACATGAAAACAAACCACAGAACAAGAAGCGTCTCACACACTCGGAGGAATTACGGCGTGTTCAACGACACGTTTGATGACATCAGACACGTGTAGAGAGAGAGAGAGAGAGAGAGAGAGAGAGAGAGAGAGAGAGCTTAAGATGTCAAATCTGATTTATTGTAAAAAAATGTCTCAAAGACGTTGATGCACTGAGGAAGAACAGATAAATATCTGATCCCAGTGAGATAAAGCAACAAAGAGAGGCTGATAAAGACTACATTTCCCATGAGCACCCAGTGTTTTCACTCATTTCTCACCTGTAAGCTTGTACGGTTTGTGTGGTTTAGATGGGCTTTTATTTTGTAGGAGATGTCTTAGCCCACTAGAGCGAGGAAGGGGCTCAGTAGAAAAGCAATGAAATATAAAATTTAGATGGGCTTTTATTTTGTGGTTGGTGTCTGGAGACATAAAAATGTGAAGTTTTGATGGACTTTTATTTTGTAGGAAATAGTTTTCAGAGAGCAACACTGAAAAAGTGTCATAAACCATGCGTTGAATTGGACGACCTGATTTGTTTTATTTTGGAATGTGTGACCAAAGGTTTATGTTTTGTTTGTGTGGAGCTTTTATTTTGTAGGAATTGTCAGAAAGAACAAATGATTGGGAGCCAAAAAGGAATGCTTGTTGGACTTTATTTTGGAGAAAGTCTCTAAAAGCATGTTCATTAATGCCTTGAAGGGACTTTTATTTTGTAGGAGTTTTCAGAGAAAACAAAAGAAAGAAAGTTTAATATCCTTGATGCAGATTTGATGTTTGTTTGTACTCTTATTTTGATGGAAGTGTAAAAAAGGGCTTAAACTGTTCATGATGGTGGACTTTTATTTTGTAGGAGATGACAGTTTGCGCAAGAGAGAGAGAGAGAGAGAGAGAGAGAGAGAGAGAGTTTAAGATGTCAAATCTTATTTATTGTAAAAAAATGTCTCAAAGACGTTGATGCACTGAGGAAGAACAGATAAATATCTGATCCCAGTGAGATAAAGCAACAAAGAGAGGCTGATAAAGACTACATTTCCCATGAGCACCCAGTGTTATCACTCATTCTCACTTTAGAGAGCCTAAATTTACCAGTTCAATATTCATTTGTGGGCATTAAAACCTCAAACTGGGTTGAAATGAACAACAACGAGCTCCTAACCCCGACCGAAAACCAATATTTTTTGGCAATAACACGACACAAGATCCATATCTGGATATTTTGATTTCTCTTGTAAATCACCGTATTAAATGTTCACTTCAACCCTTAAATTAATAAAATGACACCAGTATAATGACTCAAACAGACCTTTCAGTAAGATTTATAACATTTGCAGCCGAAAAGGGAAAAATTAAAATGAGGTTAAGTTTAACAAACCTTATATTCCAAACCACACTTTACAAAGTTATATATTAAAAAACCAAAGTAATAAGAAAATATGTAAATTGGATTATTTTTACTATTATAATATGTTTTGAAAATGTTTATCTTTTCTCCATTAAGAAAACTTATGGTGTTACTCAGACCATGTAATTAAGTTGATTAGGTTTGTTTCTACATTTATTTGTTTTAATTTATTTTATTTTTTGCGAAATGGGTCGGAAAATAAGCCAAAGCTTCAGCCTACACCCTTTCGATTAGCTTCAACCATTATGTGATATTTGGATCTATGATATATTTGTTGTGCGTGGTCTTTAAATGCTAATCGAATAAATTGAATTGAATTGAAAAAATATTTTTAGTTACAGTAAAATATTTCATTCAGATTTATTTATCTGGCTAAATGTATCACATGACTGTCTCAATAGATTTCCAAAACGATAACCGTGAAGACCAAATAAAATTTAAAATAACATGAACTAAAATTGGTGATGACTTAATCTAATTCCATTCCATCTAATTGAAATGTTAGTTCTACAGTGTGCTCTTATTTTGAAGGACATACAGGTTCATAACAGGAAATGAATGCTCCATGAACCATCTGAGGGAAACTTTGACGAACAACACGACAGTTTGAGGATTCTCCTCCTCTCTCTGTTTACTTTGCAGCTCAGAGTTTTATTTTTTGGTCTGTTTTTTAGATGTTTTTTACGTTTGTGGTGATGCAGAACAACTTCATTTGTTTTCTGGAAATATATCAGCTTGCAGTGTTTTGGTATTCAGCTGTAAAAGACGCCAAATGAAGTTCAGACGGCATGAAACTGAATCTTAGGTGCGTGGAGAATCAGGCGAGGATCGCACAGGCAGCAAAGCAAAGCAAAACACAAAAGTACACTTTAGAGAACGAGCCCTAAACTTCACAACCTGCCACTGACGAGACGTGTGAACGCCTTTTCCCTTTTCCACAGAACAAAAAATGCATGTGAAGGAGAGTTTTCAGGATGAGTGAGGAGTGAGAGGAGCACCAGCAGAGAGAGACATAAACACAACTACGAAGAAAATTACAAACTGACGTCTGAAAACATTTACCTGACAATTTATACTTCATGGTCACGATACAGGGATTTTCTACATCCCACGTGCAACAACCCGCGACATATCGAGTATATTCGACACGTGATGTCATATGATGTCACGGCGGCAAAACCAAAACGTGGCGAATATTCTCCTCTGATGCTTTTGTTACATAATTATGACGAGTTTCAGCTCCAGCAGCAGAAAAAAGCTGCTGTGAGGAGAGAGAAGCTTTTTAATGGAGATTAAGACCTGAGTGTGTGTGTGTGTGTGTGTGTGTGTGTGTGTGTGTGTGTGTGTGTGTATAGGGGGGTTCCCTCACAACATTTCCTCTTGTTACAAAACCCAGAAAAAACCCTCCGCCGGCCCACAATGCATCACTACACACTGAGAGGAGGAGGAGGAGGAGGAGGAGAGAGGAGTCCAGACAGAGAGAGGCAGAGGTCAAGCTGTCTGTGAGGAGGTGGGAGAGAAGGGGGAGGAGGGGGGAGGAGGAGGAGGAGGAGGTGACCTGGGGCTCTCCAGCGCCTGAATAGCAGCTCCCGCGGGGCCCTCGCTGTTTGGACGTTCGCTTTTGTCCGACAAACTTGTTCCTCTTTTCTGCTTCTGTGGACGTAATCTGCTCCACGCTTCTCCTCCAGGACGAGGAGGAGGAGGAGGAGGAGGAGGAGGAGGAGGAGGAGATCAGACTTATGAAATCACTCCACACGTCACCACCATCGACTGTTTATAGAATAAACAGCGTGGCTCCTCCTGTCAACGTTCTACGATTTGAAGCCAAAAAACCCCGTTTCTCCAGCCGCCATCGTGCAGCCAGAGTCTGCGCAGTAGAGAATTTCTGGTGGAGCCAAGTAAAAAAAAGAAAATTTTTATAAATAAAGAAGAAGAAGTCTTCCAAATCAGAGGAAAACCGAGAAAGGGCTTCAAAGAATATAGGGGCTATTTTTGATGAGTGCTTGCCGTCGACAGTTGATAGCATTTTGCTTTGAATATAGCGCCAAAAATTGCAGGTTATTGATTACTCTTTGATTGAAGAGTCTTTTTTTTGTGGACTTGTGGATGCAACCAGATGACATCATCATACTACCTTAGTGTAAGGATGAGAGAAACGTTTCTACCAGGTATCGTAATTTTTTTAAGTTTTCCAGGCTCATGTCTGGAATAAATGGGGAGGCGGGGCTTATGACCTATACTGCAGCCAGACACCAGGGGGCGGGGCTTATGACCTATACTGCAGCCAGACACCAGGGGGCGGGGCTTATGACCTATACTGCAGCCAGACACCAGGGGGCGGAGCATCTGCTGGAGGCTTCAGTTTGAGCCGAACGTCGTTACGTCCACTCATTATACAGTCTATGATCACCACTTATTCCTCTGAGTTCATCCAAACAAACATCTTTAAATCAGAGTCTGAACTTTAAAACAGTGACAGACGTTTGCTCCAAACTTTCACGTTGGAAACAGAGAAAAAACTTCAGGTGGAAAAACTTTAACTACACAAGTCTGATAAAAAGAAGTCGTTTCCACTTTCCATTGACCACCTCCAACCCCAAATGAGATCAAATGGAAGAAAAACAACAGTAGAACTCAGGGCTATGTTTAATAGTGAAAGTAAGAGCATTTCCACACGCACAATGAGAAGGGAACTCAAGGGATTGGGACTGAACAGCTGTGTAGCTTTAAGAAAACCACTAATCAGTGAGGATAACTGGAAAAAAAGGCTTCAGTTTGTTAGGGAGCATAAAGATTGGACTCTGGAGCAATGGAAGAAGGTCATGTGGTCTGATGAGTCCAGATTTACCCTGTTGGTCTCACTACCCGCGTAGTCCCATTCTTCTCTCCGTCCACTTCACTACGTGGGTAGTACGGATCACGGATGACATGCTCGGACACCCCCGTCACAAATGATCTGGGGTTGCTGCAGTTGCTCAGGTTCAGCAACAGTATGTGCTCAAAGAATGAGGTCAGCTGACTACCTGAAGATACTGAATGACCAGGTTATTCCAGGATTCATGGGGCTCAAATAGTGAAAGAGTGGTTCAGGGAGCATGAGACATCATTTTCACACATGGATTGACCTCCACAGAGTCCAGACTTTAACCCCATTGAGAATCTTTGGGATGTTCTGGAGAAGACTTTGTGCAGCGGTCAGACTCTACCATCATCAATGCAAGATCTTGGTGAAACATTAATGACACACTGGATGGAAATAAATCCGTGACATTGGAGAAGCTTAAAGAAACAATGCCACAGAGAATGTAATCAAAACTAAAGGCGGTCCAACCAAATATTAGAGTGTATGACCTTTTTTTTTTTTGGCCAGGCAGTGTACTTCCTGGAATTACCGCTAGTAAAACCAACCATTTTTAACGTGTAACATGATGAGATTAAAGTTTTACTTTCATTTTCTCTACTGTTCTTTCGAGCACTTTGCTCAATATGTGATATTTTCCTCAACAAAGTTTTTAGACCAACACTTAGCGCAAGTTATTTTGCCCTGCTACTCTTAATTATCAGTGAATCGCTGATTTCCTAAATATCTTTTATGTTTCTGCAATGGTTACTCTGCCAGTTTGTGCAAACGGTTTCATATGATATTATCAATGCATAAAAATACGTAAAAATAAATGCTGTTAAATGAAGTGTGGACTTTCATAATTCATGCCCCCCCCCCCTGCGACAGTCAGTGCCTGGGTCGGGGCACCTCAGTCTGAAGAGTCTGGACACACCCCTGTTTGCAGGTTTATTTGTTGCTTTGCTCATTAACAGACGAAGATAAAGCGAAAAAACTGGACTGAACTTTTCCCTTGAATGTGAATGTGGCTCATAATTAATCTCATGAGACAACTTTTGCTAAAAGTATCTTGAATTTTATTTTGAAAAGTAGATGCCCTTATATTCTGATCATTATGGTAGCTGGTGTATAAAGCTGCGGGTAAACTTTCTAAATCCAAGCTGGGAGTTTCTCTTAAAAACACTCAAAAGAATCAAAAAGCATCATAAAGAACGAAAAGTCAGTTTGTATTTTCGACTCCTGATGTGTTGACGTCAAACTCCAGGAGGAGTCGCTGATGTTTTCACTTCATCTCTACAAATGTTGGAGAAATCAGGAGGATCTCTGTGTTTGTGTTTCACACCTCTGCAGCAGATTTCCCAGAATGCTCGGCAGCAGCGGGGTCAGGCCGATCGTTGACGAACACATTTCCTGCTTTTATTTTTTCCTCTGGAAACAGGAAGCGAGCGTTGCGTGGCCTTTGATACCTGACTGCAGCTTCCTCCTCCCCCATGCGCCAGAAAAACCTCCAATTAAGACAAATCTGTCCGTCCCCCCTCCCTCCGCTCTCCCATCATGCCTTTCTGTTTCTGTTAAAATCCCGGGCAGCTCCTGTCTCTCTCTCTCTCTCCGGTCTGCAGCCCGGGGCGAGCGAGGCCTCCACCAAACCACACAAAGGAAGAAATAAACAGAGAGAGCGGCGGCGTCTCTGCGGTTTTAATTTGGCATTGTCTTCCTCTGACGCCCCGAAAGGCAACAAGATGAAAAAAATAATGCAAGAAATGTCTAAAATCACACACACACACACACACACACACACACACACACACACACACACCTCCCCCTCGCCTCCTCCTCCTCCTCCTCCTCCTTCGCTGCAAACAAACAAGAGGAGCAATCGCATTCGGGCGCGAAAAAGTGGAACCACATCAAACACAGATGCTAATCCTTTCTGGATCCTCAGCGCGTCCTGTTTACTATTAATAGAGCTGGAAGGAGGAAAGAACATTACGCCTCTAATTTATTTATTGTGTCGACGTCTTAAAGACTCCCAGGTCCCTCTCGCTAAATTACAAACGATATCAAACGGCGCTCGCTCTCCTGGTAACCTGCTTCAGACGGAGCCTTCAGAGAGGAGCATTCTGGGAGGTTTGGAGGAGATCCAGATCCAGCTGAGGAATCATCTTCAGGATCTACAGTAACATCTGACAAAGAACTGCAGCTCCCATGATGCACTGCTTCACACATAAGTTACAACTTCAACGAGCAGAGAAGAGTAAAACTCAGCGGTGAGTTTCAAGAGCAGGAACAGAGACACACGACGATGTTGGGTCAACCAATCACTCCAAAACAAGTTAAGAAGAGGTCACTGAACATTCTGGAATTCTGCCGACATTCCTGAATCAAGTCAACATTCCAGAATTCTGCCAACATTCCAGAATCAAGTCAACATTCCAGAATCAAGTCAACATTCCCGAATTCTGCCAACATTCCAGAATCAAGTCAACATTCCAGAATCAAGTCAACATTCCCGAATTCTGCCAACATTCTAGGATCAAGTCAACATTCCAGAATCAAGTCAATATTCCAGAATAAAGTCAGCATTCCAGAATCAAGTCAGCATTCAAGAATCAAGTCAACATTCCTGAATCCTGCCAACATTCCCGAATTCTGCCAACATTCCAGAAACAGGTCAACATTCCAGAATCAAGTCAACATTCCAGAATCAAGTCAGCATTCCAGAATCAAGTCAGCATTCCAGAATCAAGTCAACATTCCAGAATCAAGTCAACATTCCAGAATCAAGTCAGCATTCCAGAATCAAGTCAACATTCCCGAATTCTGCCAACATTCCAGAATCAAGTCAGCATTCCAGAATCAAGTCAACATTCCAGAGTCAAGTCAACATTCCCGAATTCTGCAGACATCCATGACTTCTGCTAACACTTTGGAATATTGCTTAAATCTCAGGCTTGTGATGACATTCTAGACTTTTTCTTACTACAAAGTTCCCCGGTAACATTTTGGAATTCCTCTTACGTCCACACTTCTGCTCAAATTTTGGAATTCAATGCGAGTAAATTTCCAGAATTTGAGAGAGTTTTAGAGTTTGGTTGAAATTCCGGAGTCCTTTGAACACTCTGGAAGTCAGTTAAAAAAAATTCCAGAATCCTGTTTTTATATTTACTCCCTGTGACGGTTTGTCTTGATGGAGTTTTTCTACTGAACGGTGGTTTGTTAAAGCAGCTCTGAATGTGAAGCTTCATTTCATCGGCTGTTTCTGAGACACACCTGAACTCAGCTCATGGGTTTTACTTTGAAAAGGTCAGGAGTCACTTCCTGTCCGGCTGAACTTCCTGTAAACAAAGCTCACAGTCGCTGAGGAGGAGATTTCTTCACAGTTTGAGTCAAAGCCGTGATCGGGTTAAAGAGAAACCGTTTTTATTCCTGAAGAATCAGCCTCAGCGCCGCCGTGATGATGTCAGAGGACGCCACATGTGTTTCTGCTTTAGACGGAGAATTTCAATTCCTGATGCTGCTTTATGGAGCGCTCATTACTGAGGCATGCTGGGAATGAAGGAACAACGAGGAGGAGGAGGAGGAGGAGGAGGTGAAAAGATGCCTTCAAGACTTCGCCGGCCTCCGAGGCTTTTTACAACACACACACACACACACACACACACACACACACACACGTTGCAGCGTGGAGGTCAGAGGTCGGCGTGGGTGGGCGGAGCAGAGAGGAAACGGTTTAAAACAGAAAAAAAATAATGATCAGAGTTTGTGTCAGAGAGAGAAAATCTACGTTTGCTTTTCCTGGAAAAATCTAAATGAAGTCGTCAATGTTCGAAAATGAAATCAGATTATTACACACACACACACACACACACACACACTATAATGAAGAGGAGTGTGTGAGGACGTGCAAACTTCTGATCACTGAAAACAAGACACGGATTGAAGTTTTATTGTTACAGAATAAAATTAAGAACATTTAAAGATCAAAGTCAAAATGTTTACAAAATAAGTTAGACAAACAAAAATTTAGACTTTTGTATCTCAGATTATTGATTTTTATCTCAACATTTGGATTTTGTTTCTCAGATTTTGAAATTTTTATCTCAGATTATTAACTTTTAAGAAAAAATTAGGACTTATAGCTCAGATAATTGATTTCTATCTCAATTTTGATATTTTTATTTTTAATTACAGAAATTTAATCTCAAATTTAGAATTTTTATCACAAATGTATCGACTTTGTGTCTCATAATTTAGACTTTTGTATCTCAGATTATTGATTTTTATCTCAACATTTGGATTTTTTATCTCAGATTTTGAAATTTTTATCTCAAATAATTAACTTTTTATCTCAGATTAACAACTTTTTATCTCAGATTATTAACTTTTTTGTAAAAAATTATGACTTATAGCTCAGATAATTGATTTTTATCTCAGACTTTTGAAATTTTTATTTCTAATTACAGAAATTTAATCTCAAATTTTGACTTTTTATCACAAATTTATTGACTTTGTGTCTCATAATTGTGACTTTATATATAAATTATGGATTTTTATCTCAACATTTGGATTTTTTATCTCAGATTTTGAAATTTTTATCTCAAATAATTAACTTTTTTATCTCAGATTATTAACTTTTTATCAAAAAATTATGACTTATAGCTCAGATAATTGATTTTTATCTCAAATTTTATATTCTTATTTTTAATTACAGAAATTTAATCTCAAATTTTGACTTTTTATCACAAATTTATCGACTTTGTGTCTCATAATTGTGACTTTATATATCAATTATTGACTTTCATCTCAAAATCTTGACTTTTTAGTTCAGAGTTTTGACTTGAAATCTCAAATTCTTTATTTCTCGCAAAATAATTATTTCATCTCAGATTTTGACTCAAAACTTGCTTTTTTTCTTTCAAAATTCTGACTTGTTTTTCATAATCTTGGCTTTTGTCATAGTCAGTCAGTGAATTTCTATTTTCTTAATCTCAGACTCTTATTCATAGATTTTTCTGATGAGGTTTTACTTTTCTTTTGAATTAAATCTTTATTATTACAGGGTGGCCAGGCTTTGTTTCAGGGGGGCAGCTGCCCCCCCGTGCCCCCCCCAGAAGATCTGCCCCTGGACAGATCAGAGAAAAAACTTTAACAAACTGAAATGATGAGTAAAAATGTGATGATGTGGGGAAGAAAGAACAATTATCCTGCTGAAACACTCTGACTTCACTCTCATGGTTTTTCTTTTTTTGTTGTTGTTGAAAACAGAGAAACGGAGTTTGAGGTTTCCATGGAAACAAACAGCATCAGGACCAAACTACAGGATCAGAGAGGTCAAAGGTCACAGGAGGAGGAGGAGGAGGAGAAGAGGAGGAGGAGGAAGAGGAGGAGGAGGAGGAGAGGAGGAGGTCCCAGTGTGTGACTTCAATCCCATTTGTCCGTGGCGGCGGCGGCGGCGGCGGCGGCAGAAGCAGAAATCGATGGTAATGTCTTTGCCGCAGACGAAGCTTCAGCTGGAATTAAAGCAGCGAACACAAAATTGAAGACGACCCCAACAACCAGCGCAGTTTTCCCACAATGCATCACAAACTGCCTCTTTTCCCGCTAACAAGAAAGTTTACCACCACTGTACCCCCCCTCAATTTCCCACAATGCAACGCTTCATCCCTCCATCCCCCCCAGAGTAACAGCTGATCTGTGACATCACAGTTTTACTGTAAAGAGGAAAAAGGACAAAAGGCGGAAAAATGGGAGGATGATAAAGGACTTAAAGAGGAGAGGAAGAGTGGAGAAGGATGGGAAAGAGGGAAAAGGAAAAGAAGGGATAAGGATGAAAGGAAAATAAAGCATGGAAGGAAAAGGAGAGAAAAGAATAAAGGAGATTAAAGGAAAGAAAGGAGATGAAAGGAGCCAAAGGAAAAGAAAGAAGTGAAAGAAAATGGAACAAAACAAAAAAAGAAGAAGAAGAAACAAAGGGATTGGAAGAAAAGGAAAAGAGAAAAGGAAAAGTAAAGGAAATAGAAAGGAAAGAAGGAAAGAAAAGCAGAAAAGAAGGAAAGGAAAGGAAAGAAGGAAAGGAAAGGAAAGGAAAGGAAAGGAAAGGAAAGAAGGAAAGGAAAGGAAAGGAAAAGAAAGTAGAGAAGGAAAGGAAAGAAGGAAAGGAAAGGAAAGGAAAGAAGGAAAGGAAAGGAAAGGAAAGGAAAGAAAAAAGAAAGGAAAGCAGGAAAGCAGAGAAGGAAAGGAAAGAAGGAAAGAAAAGTAGAGAAGGGAAAAAAAAGGAAAGAAGGAAATGAAAGGAAAGTAGAGAAGGAAAGGAATGGAAAGGAAAGAAAAGGAAAGGAAAGGAAAGGAGGGAAGGAAAGGAAAAGAAAAGAAAGGAAAGCAGAGAAGGAAAGGAAAGAAAAATAGAGAAGAAAAGGAAAGACAAGAAGGAAAGGAAAGCAGGACAGGAAAGGAAAGGTAAGGAAAGTAGGAAAGGAAGGAAACAAAAGGATACAAAAAGAAAGAAAAAAGGAGGGAATAAAATCGGTGAAGGGGAATATAAAAAAAAAGAGGAAAAAAAGTTAAGCAGAGGAGAGGAAATAAGAAAAGGAATCAAAGAAATGTAATGAAGGAAAATGAAAAGAAGGAAGAAAGTGAAAGGAAAGTAAAAAAGGACTGAAAGTAAAGGCAGATCAAACCTGGATCCACCTGAGAGAAAACTTCCTGACCTTTGACCTTCGACCTTCGACCTGCTCAGGTGGAACCACAAACCATCCAGAAACAAACTCACAGCAACAAACTGAGCAACTAACACAGAGCAACAGCAACAGCAACAGCAACAAATGAGACATGTTCACACGACTGCAACCAGATCCCTGTGTGTGTGTGTGTGTGTGTGTGTGTGTGTGTGTGTGTGTGTGTGATGACATCATGGCGGACATGTCTCGACCTCGTCTAAGGTGACAAGAACTCAATGAACTTACAGGAGAGAGAGAGAGAGAGAGAGAAAGGGCGAGCGAGAGGAGAAAACGCCAAATAAGATATTTTCCAGGTGACCTCATTAACCACAGGAAGCTCCGCCCCCCGAAATAATTCTACTTCCTGACAACATCAGCGCTTCAAAACAAGATCAGAGAAATGGAACGAGATCAAAACAATAGAAAAAACTCAAAGAAACAATGAGATCAAAGGCACAGAATGAGATCAAAGAGATTTAATGAGATCAAAGAGGAAGATTGAGATCAAAGAGATTTAACAAGATCAAAGCAATAGAGTGAAACCAAAACTACAAAGTTAGATTGAAGTGATATAATGAAATGAAAGAGATCAAAAAAGTTTAAAGATAAATTTTAAACTCGAAGAGATTGAATGAGTTTGAAGTTGGTATGTGACCTTAAATAGATATGAAATTCAGAAATTTGAATGAAATCAATGGAGTAAACTTCGAGTCGCTTAAAACAACACAATAAGATTAATGAGACAGTGAGAGATCAAAGCGAGAATATGAGATCGAAGAGATAAAATGAGATTAAAGAAGAGCAAAAGCTGTGAGAAAAGCTCAAAGTCACACGTTTTTATAAACAAGATAGACAGAGATCAAAGCTATAGAATTAGATCAAATAGGAAGAATGAGATCAAAGAGGAGAGATCAAAGAGGTAGAATGAGATCAAAGAGGAAGAATGAGATCAAAGAGGAGGATAAGATCAAAGAGGAAGAATGGGATCAAAGAGGAAGATTGAGATCGAAGAGATAAAATGAGATTAAAGAAAATGAATGCAATCAAAGACATAGAATGGCATCAAAGAGGAAGACTGAGATCAAAAAGGAAGAATGAGATCACAGAAACAGACTGACATCAAAGAGGGAGATTGAAATCAAAGAGGAAGATTGAGATGAAAAAAAGAGATAGAACAAGATCAAAGAAAATGAATGCGACCAAGGAAACAATGACATCAAAGAGGATGAATGAGATAAAAGAGGAAGAATGAGATCAAAGATAGAATTAGATCAAAAAGGAGGAATGAGATCAAAGAGGAAGATTGAGATCAAAGAGATAGAATGAGATCAAAGAGGAAGATTGAGATCAAAAAGGAAGAATGAGATCACAGAAACAGACTGACATCAAAGAGGGAGATTGAGATCAAAGAGGAAGATTGAGATGAAAAAAAGAGATAGAACAAGATCAAAGAAAATGAATGCGACCAAGGAAACAGAATGACATCAAAGAGGAAGAATGAGATAAAAGAGGAAGAATGAGATCACAGATAGAATTAGATCAAAGATAGAATTAGATCAAAGAGATAGAATGAGATCAAAGAGGAAGAATGAGATCAAAGAGGAAGAATGAGATCAAAGATATCAAATGAGATCAGTGTTCATCACTGACAGACAGCAGAGGAAGAAGTCATGTGACCTCTCGGGATAGATTAGGGGTAATGAGGGGGGGATGGGTGAGAGGGGTGAGGCTGTGGAGGGTTTGGGTCTGACAGGTACAGAACATTCCTGTGTTTTCCTCTTTTACCTCCTGATTCAGTGGAACTGAGACGACAACTGACATGATGAGATTAACCGGCACGACCACGACCACGACCACGACCACAACCACGATGGAGAAAGTGTGTGATGATGGAGAAAGTGTGTGATGATGGAGAAAGTGTGTGATGATGGTGAAAGTGTGTGTTGGTGGAGAAAGTGTGTGATGATGGAGAAAGTGTGTGATGATGGAGAAAGTGTGTGTTGATGATAAAAGTGTGTGATGATGGAGAAAGTGTGTGTTGATGATAAAAGTGTGTGATGTTGGAGAAAGTGTGTGATGATGATGAAAGTGTGTGATGATGGTGAAAGTGTGTGCTGGTGGAGAAAGTGTTTGTTTCGTGCTCAATCGGGGTCAAAGGTGAGGTTATCTGAGGTGAAGTTCCCCCCCTGACGGAGCGTTCCTATTGGCTGAGGCTGTGATGACACGTTCAGGGACATCAGGTTATCTGTGATAGAGGATCTGCTTTCTTTATTTCCTCCCCCCTCTCTCCCCCCTCTCTCCCCCCTCTCTCCTCCTCCTCGGCTGCTGTCAGATGATCTGTTCGCTCCCTGTTACTCCTGTTACTCCTCTTGTTTCTGCTGTTGTTCCTTCCTCAGCGCCGAGCCGCGAACACGCCGTTAATGACCCGCAAAAACAGGATAACAAACGCCTGCTTCTCATCTGCATATTTAATGGAGACAGCTGAACAAATTACATATTTATGGATTATAAGATCAGCAGGGGGGGAGGAGGGGGGAGGCACCACGCCATTAGTGATGCAGACAGGTACCAGGGTCCCATCTGCACCAGCATCTGTACGGCAGGAGGGGCCCCGGGGCCCGGCGGGGCGGGGAGACGCCTGTTACCTCAAACAATGCTGGAGGTTTTTCATTTTTACAGGACGAACCAGAGAAACGAGAACAAACACGAAACCAGGGGACGAGATTAAAGTCCCAATCCTCACTGATAGAACTTCTGACTTTATTTAAGTGACTTTTAGAAGCAGAATCAGCATCAAAGTGAGTTTTTGATGAATGAAAACATCAGAAAAAGTGATGTGAAGTTCCTTAGATGAGTACGGAGCCTCATGTAGGACATTTTTAGATGCTAAAATGAGTCAAAGCAAAACAAAAATACCCCAAAAAACAACTTTTTAAGAATCTTAAACATGTCTATAAAGTACCAACAGTGGATAGGACTGAGCATGTGCAGTTTTTCAAACTTCTACATTTTCACGAGTCTGTAGATCTTCACCAGATTTACCGATATGATGATGTCACCACGTATTAAAGAGGTAAGAGTCTTTAATTTCAGAGAGTTCCGGAATGTTGTGACATCATCAAGGGCAGAAAGTTCTCTGAACCTTCATGTTGTGACATCATCAAGGGCAGAAAGCTCTCTGGCCTTTATGTTGTGACATCATCAAGGGCAGAAAGTTCTCTAAACCTTCATGTTGTGACATCATGAAGGGCAGAAAGTTCTCTGACCTTCATGTTGTGACATCATCAAGGGCAGGAAGTTCTCTAAACCTTCATGTTATGACATCATCAAGGGCAGAAAGTTCTCTGGCCTTCATGTTGTGACATCATCAAGGGCAGAAAGTTCTCTAAACCTTCATGTTGTGACATCATCAAGGGCAGAAAGTAGAGACTGGAAGTACAACACTGTAGTAGTTCCCGTCTTTCAAGAGACTGGATCATGTTGTGACATCATCAAGGGCAGAAAGTTCTCTAAACCTTCATGTTGTGACATCATCAAGGGCAGAAAGTTCTCTAAACCTTCATGTTGTGACATCATCAAGGGCAGAAAGTTCTCTAAACCTTCATGTTGAACATTCTAGAACCTCATTGATGGAGCTGCAACATAAAGGCCGTGTAGAGCTTTAAAACCTAGAAAAAATAAACTTTAACATCAATTCTTAAAGAGACAGGGGGAAAAAAATCACTCAAGTTTTCTTGTCAAGTTTCTTGAAATGCAAATATGTCATAAAACAAGATTTTTTTTTATTTACTCAATTGGCAGATTTGTTTTGACTCGTTTCAATCAATCCAGACCTCATTTTTGGCTTCAAGTAACTTGAAATAAGACATTTTTCTGGACTAGTCAGTTGAATTTGGCTCATACCAAGAAAAAAAAAGCATTTTTTTTCTATAAACAAGATAAACACTTATGTAGCTTCATAGTTTGCTTGTTTTGCAGTGCTAATCATAAGCAATTGCTCATTGAACAGCACTGCAGTTTAGATTATACAAACTTAGCTCATGCAACAAATTTTGGAAAAGTTTTGAAGAACAAGTAAAAACAACTTCAACAACCCTGCCTGAAATTTTGTTCTTCATTATCAGCTAAAATTTTCCAAAATGATTTGTCGACCCCTGAAATCATCATGTGTCCCCCATTGGGGTCAGGACCACAGGTTGAGAATCACTGATTTAACCTCTTAAATTTTTAAAAAATTTAATCTGTTAGCCACATTTAGAGACATTTCCCACGTCATATTTTGGTGAAATCCCAATTTTACACTTATTTCAGTGAGAAAAAAAGTGATGTTTCGTGCAAAAACACTGATAAGTAAAAACATGACTTACAGTAAAAGGCTAAGTTTGTTTTTCATATTCATTAGGTCTGAGTGATATTCAACAGCAAAGAGAAATAAAAAAAATGCACAGAAGAAAAACGCTGAACCTGATGTGAAAACTCCAAAAAGACGAAGATCCTTCAGAAGTTTTCAGTTTGTGTTTGAAGTCGTTTTTGTTTTGTTGAAATTCTGACTCTGCAGCAGAGAAACGAGCTCAAAGGTTCAAAGGTCAAACTGAAGAAAATCTGCTCGTCACGTTTCTCTGCTGCAGGATTTTACTCAACAACAGTTTCAGATTCAGGAGCTTCAGGTTTGAACATCTCTGAACCTGAGGATCAAGGAGGAGGAGGAGGAGGNTCATATTCATTAGGTCTGAGTGATATTCAACAGCAAAGAGAAATAAAAAAAATGCACAGAAGAAAAACGCTGAACCTGATGTGAAAACTCCAAAAAGACGAAGATCCTTCAGAAGTTTTCAGTTTGTGTTTGAAGTCGTTTTTGTTTTGTTGAAATTCTGACTCTGCAGCAGAGAAACGAGCTCAAAGGTTCAAAGGTCAAACTGAAGAAAATCTGCTCGTCACGTTTCTCTGCTGCAGGATTTTACTCAACAACAGTTTCAGATTCAGGAGCTTCAGGTTTGAACATCTCTGAACCTGAGGATCAAGGAGGAGGAGGAGGAGGAGGAGGAGGAGGAGGAGGAGAAGGAGGAGGAGGAGGGGGAGGAAGAAGGGAGAAGGAGGAGGAGGA
>RPOG01003567.1:0-34689 GCA_008086565.1 Thalassoma bifasciatum | reverse complement strand
AGGAGGAGGAGCAGGAGGAGGAGGAGGAAGAGGAGCAGGAGGAGGAGGAAGAAGAGGAGGAGGAGGAGGAGGAAGAGAAGAGGAGAAGCAGGAGGAGGAGGAGGAGGAGCAGGAGGAGGAGGAGGAGCAGGAGGCTGTAACCTGTGGCAGAAAGTTTTCCTCTGAAGGAAACTTCTCAGAGTGAAATGCTAAGTTTAAAGGAGGGTGAGGGCTGCAGGAGTCCGGGGGGTCGTTGCTGCTCGTGGGAGGAAACAAACAGGGATCAGGACTCGGACTCAGGGCGAGGAACAGGACGCCGAGCGAGCGAGCGAGAGAGCGGGGGAACGACGGGCCTGGAGTTAGAAAACACGACTAAGACGAAGAGGAAGGAGGCTGAAGACGCCGCTTTAAGGTTAAATGTAAATATTTAAAGAGCATATTGCAGGTTAAACACAACTTTGACTAAAATCATAGGAAAGATGTCCAAAAACAATGTTCAGAAGGAATTTTTGAAATTAGTGAACCACAGAGTCTGCTGGAGACGTTTTAGTTCGTTTTTTTAACTTCCACATTAAAACCAGCATTGGGCTGTTACGTCATCCAGGGGAGAAACTGCTGAAAACTCCTCAGTTTAACGTGAACATGGATCAGACTGTTACTGCTGTTAATGAAGAGGAGAAAATCTGCATTCCTATACATATGAGGGTCCTCAGGATTGCTTGTAACAAGTAACAAAAGTTTGTTCTTCATTATCAGCTAAAATTTTCTAAAATGATTTGTCGACCGCTGAAATCATCATGTGTCCCCCATTGGGCTCAGGACCACAGGTTGAGAATCACTGCTTTAACCTCTTAAATTTTTAAAAAATTTAATCTGTTGACCACATTTACACTGCAAAAACTGAAATGTAAGCAAGTCATTATTTATATTTACCTATTATTATATAAGTCTTATTTTTAGTAAAATTTGTCTTATTGTTCTTGATTTGAGCCACATTCACTAGACCAGGTCATAAAAATGTCTCATTTCAAGTTTTTTAAAGACAAAAATGAGGCATCAGTTGCTTGTAACAAGTAAAAAAAAATCAGCCAATGGGATAAGATAAAAGATTCTTGTTTTAAAACATCTTTCTAATTGCAAGAAACTTCCCGGGGGAATTTGTCTTATCCCATTGGCAGATTTTTTTGACTTGTTACAAGCAATTTACACCTCATTTTAGTCTTAAAAAACTTGAAATAAGACATTTTTATGACCTTGTCTCGTAAATGTGGCTCAAATCAAGAATAGTAAGACAATTTTTACTACAAATAATATAAAATGACTTGCTTAGATTTCCGTTTTTGCAGTGAAGTAAAACACTGTAGTTTAGATTGAACAAACTTAGCTGATATAACAAAGTTAAGGGAAAAAAACGAAGGAGGAAACAACTTAAACCCTGCCTGAATTTTTAAAGTTAATATCAGTTTAGTTTTTTCCAAAATGACTTGTGGACCCCTGGAAATCATCTCACGACCCCCATTGGGGTCACGACCCACAGGTTGAGAACCACTATTTGAGTTTACTCCAAACAACCTCACTACACACAGGTACACACACACACACACACACAGAGGGAGGAGGAGAGGATCCAGCCTTCGTCTCCCCACTCCCAGGACTCCCCCCCCCCTGTTCTCCCTCCTCTCCCTCATTTTTTATATTAATTAAGATTTCAATTAAAGCGCCGCGGCCCTGAGACTTAACCCGTGTAAATTAGCGGTAAAAGCCGACGTCAGGAGGGATCATTAAAACGCTGCGAATCAGTCAGGACCTCACACACACACACACACACACACAGACACACACACACACACACACACACAGACCCTCTGAGTGTGTGTGTGTGTGTTAAAGTGTGTGTGTGAGGTTAACGTGACTCCTGGAGTTTGACTTTCCGTCTTCAGGTGACAGTTTGCCGCCGTCTCTCGTGGCTCGTTACGTTTTTTTAATTTTTAATTTTTTTATCCTGACGTTATCTGCGCTCTGTAATTTACTGATTACTCTCCACGTGTCTCGTTTTATTTCCCGTAAAGTCTCAACGCTCGATGTTCAGACCGAGCGTGTGCAGATTCTAAAAACCTCTACATCTTTATACGTCGCAGGAAATTCTCTTTTAAAGAAACACGAAAGGAGTTCCGGAATGTTGTGACATCATCAAGGGCAGAAAGCTCTCAGTTCCGGAATGTTGTGACATCATCAAGGGCAGAAAGTTCTCTGACCTTCATGTTGTGACATCATCAAGGGCAGAAAGTTCTCTGACCTTCATGTTGAACATTCTAGAACCTCATTGATGGAGCTGCAACATAAAGGCCGTGTAGAGCTTTAAAAACTAGAAAAAAGAAACTTTAACATCAATTCTTAAAGAGACAGGAGCCAGAGCAGAGTTTGAAGGAGGAAATAAGACTTTAACTAAACACCAGAGGGAGAAACAGAGGAATTAATTGAGCTGTGAATCATGGGAAAATACTATGGGGCACCAAAAGGGACAGAATAAAGTCTCCAAAGTATGGTACCCTCTCTTTAATGTTAAAAATGTATTTAAATATTTTCACTTTATGGTGATGTACCAGATGTACACTGCAAAAACAGGAATCTAATGAAGTCATTCTGTCTTATTTGTAGTAAAAATTGTCTTATTGTTCTTGATTTGAGCCACATTCACCAGACCAGGTCATAAAAATGTCTTATCTCAAGTTTTTTTAAGACAAAAATCAGGTGTAAATTGCTTGTAACAAGTCAGAGAAATCAGCCAATGGGATAAGACGAATTCACCCGGGAAGTTTCTTGAAATTAGAAAGATGTTTTCAAACAAGAATCTTTTATCTTATCCCATTGGCTGATTTTTTTTTTACTTGTTACAAGCAATTGATGCCTCATTTTTGTCTTTAAAAAACTTGAAATGAGACATTTTTATGACCTTGTCTAGTAAATGTGGCTCAAATCAAGAATAGTCAGACAAATTTGACTAAAAATAAGACAAAACGACTTGATCAGATTTCAGTTTTTGCAGTGTTGACATTTTTTTATCCCATTTATATTATTTGACTAGTTCCAATCAATTCAGACCTCATTTTGTCTATAAAAAACTTGAAATAACTCATTTTTCTGGACTGCTCAGTTGAATGAGGCTCATATTAAGAATAAAAAGACAATTTTTACCAAAAAATACGACATAAACACTTGATTAGATTTCAGTTTTTGCAGTGTGAACTGTGTTTATGTCTGATCGACAGTGTCAAATTTATTAAAAAAAATGTTTACGGACAATAAGAAAGAAAGAAATGTTGATTTTTTTTCCTCAGTCTTAATAAGTTTGTGTTGATTTTTCTTTGATTTGAAATAAAACTGAATAAATAAACCCTGGGGGGTCTCAGATAGCGGTGCATGTTAAATTGGGGGTCGCAGCTCAAAAAGGTTGAGAACTGCTGCCCTAAACACCCCCATCCTCCCCCGTCCTCCCCCCTCCTCCCCCGTCCTCCCCCAGCAGACAGGAAAAAGCGTCTTTAAATCCCCTCCGACAATAATGAGCCTAACGTTGGAGGATCAGCCACCTTATCCGCACTAAGGCTGTTAGCGCTCCAAAACAAGTCGCTCGCTGTCTCCCCCCTCGTCCTCCCCCAGAAACGCCTCCTCCCCCCCTGTAAGTACTTTACCAGGCTGAGCAGATGTTCTGGAGGCTTTTCTTCCTCCTCAAACCAAACCACGACTATAAAATCTGGATATTAACAAAAAAAAATCCTGCTGCATAAGAAACTTTGGCGACGTCTGAAAGAAGTGGATAATTTTACAAGACTTAAAAATCAAATTCAATCACTGACAACAACGTCTGCTTTGTTAGTTTTTTTGTTTTGTTTTGGTTAATTTTGGGAGTGTGAGATAAATTGTTGTGTAATGGCATCAAATATTTTTTTTATTTTTGTTATACAGTGTTGGGTCCGTTACTGAAAAAAAGTAGTAAAAATGTCTCATTTCAAGTTTTTTAAAGACAAAAATGAGGCATCAGTTGCTTGTAACAAGTAAAAAAAAATCAGCCAATGGGATAAGATAAAAGATTCTTGTTTTAAAACATCTTTCTAATTGCAAGAAACTTCCCGGGGGAATTTGTCTTATCCCATTGGCTGATTTTTTTGACTTGTTACAAACAATTTACACCTCATTTTTGTCTTAAAAAAACTTGAAATAAGACATTTTTATGACCTGGTCTGGTGAATGTGGCTCAAATTAAGAACAATAAGACAATTTTTACCACAAATAAGACAGAATGACTTGCTTAGATTTCAGTTTTTGCAGTGTAAACACAGGAAACTTCTTCTTATCCCATTGGCAAATCTTTTTTTTGACTTGTTACAAGCAATTCAGACTTCATTTTGTCTTTAAATAACTTTAAATTAGACATTTTTATGACGTGATCTGGTGAATGTGGCTCAAATCAAGAAAAATAAGACAATTTTTTTTACCACAAATGCGACATAAACACTTGACTCGAACAAATTTTTGAAGATTAATGAAGCAGGAAACAACTTAAACAACTTAATTCAACATCAGTTAAATTTTCCCCAAATGATTTGTGGACCCTCAGAAATCATCTCACGACCCCCATTGGGGTCACGACCCACAGGTTGAGAACCCGCTGTCACAAATGGGATAGTTTCCCTCCTTCATTAATACTAATAATGATAATAATAGTCATTTAGTGCTAAAACTGGACTGAATCGACAGCAGCAGGTGGAGAAATTGTCCTGAAACCAGAGAGAGAGAGAAAGTGGCGAGCAGGAAACCGCAGCCCGTGTTCGACACATGGCGGCCGCTCGCCGTCTTAAACACAGACGCCTGTGATGGTTTTGGTGGGTGGAGGGTTTTAAACTCAAACCAGCTGAGAAAACCAACACACAGAAAGCGAGGTTTGGATCTGAAACGGACCAGAACCAAACGAAAACATCAGTCGAGAAAACGCTCGGAGAAACAGCTGTTTGAGAGTTTAACTCAGAAACTCAATCACATCAGCTCAGTTATTATTTCTGTGACCACATTAACGTTTATTTAACGTCACATCTGAGTCAAACTCCTCACGGATAAAACCAAGAATCAGCTTTTCTGTCTCTGACTGTCTCTGAAAATCCAACTTTTATCAGGAATTCACATTTACAACTGTGAGAAAAACTGAAATAGGTCTTAAAGGAACAATTTTTTAAATCAAATTTGGGGAAAAAGTGGCAAAGTTTGTCAGGAGAAGGATGAATTATGGTCTGAGATTTGTGCCAAATGAACACAAAACGCATAAAGTAAATGTTTTGAAACTCGAATTTGAGATTCAAAAGAAACCAAACCAAACAAAACAGTTTTTATTCAGATTCAATTTTAACATTCCAGTTCAAAGTGGTGAAACAAATCTTTGTTTCATTTCTTCAGTTGGTATAGATTTTTCGTTACATTTTTCAACATCCTGTTTGTTAAAACAGATCAAATAAAAGTTGAATTAGGAGCTATGGGCTGATTTTGACTTTTATATCTAAAGAGAAAAGTTTTAAAACGTTTTTAAATACGAAAAAGTCGGCTGCAGCCTCCTGGTGGACGGTGAAGGAACTACACATAGATTAGAGAACAACGACAGAAAAATCAGAGCGAAACCCAAATATGAAGTTTCTAAAGAGTAGAAATGCAAAATCTGCAAAAGAAGTTGAAGCAAAGCGGCTTAAAAACAATGTCCTTAACTTGACTGAGTTAAATGCACTTTCTGATTCAACTGTTTTCAAATCAACATTTTGCATCAATCCAATTTAAGGTTTTCTGTTTTTTTCAACTTGATAATGTGAATAATCTACGAGTTAAATTCTGCACCGAGTTCATTTGATCTTTAAACCTGAGGCTCAAAGTTTAGCAGGGTCTCACATCCACTGCACTGACAAAATAAATAAACTATTAAAGTAAGTTAAAATGCCATAACTTGTTATTTTAATTTGAAATAATTCGAAATATTACATCAATGAGGAAACGCAGAATTTTAAGTTGATATGACGCAGACAGTTACATCGGAAAGCTTAACTTAAAAATATTGAGTGTAATTAAGTCAAAAAATCTCTTTAAACTATTAAAATATAACATGTTTTTTTGTGTTTTGGTTCCTCAAACCCCCAAAATGTCAGGTGGTGCAACCGTCCTGACAAGTATCCACAGTAATTAAACTCTAAAAATTGAATGTCACTTATTGTAAATGGAAATTAAAAATACAGTGGCATTATTTTATGCTTGAACCTTTTTAAATAAAACATTCTTTGCAAATAAAAAGAATTTTAAAGCTGTTGAGAAATGTCAAAAACTTTTGTCCCGTAATTTTCACCTTGTCAAATGTCAGGGTGGTGCAACCGTAACNAACATCAAATTATTTATCTTATTCACAAATAAAAGAAATGAAACACACAAAATGAAAATGTATGAGTCACTACAGACACTTGAGAGATACTTGCCAATAATTTCACACAGAAAAAATAACAGGAACATATAAATATATTTTCATATATTTGGTTGCACCACCTGACATTTTTGGGTGCTCAAATTAAAAATACTAAAAAATAATGAACCTAAAAACTTTGAAATGTTGGTCAACTACTGAAATCTGTTAGAAAACATAATTCTTCTCTCAGAAATATGTTTTCAGACCCTCTTTTTGTCAATGACCCTGATGCATCAGAGGGTTAAAGGAACATTTTGGGAAGGATTCACCTGCAGATTTCTTGAAGTTTGGGTGCGCTCTAACTAAAGACTAAAGGAGAGTAAAGAGGAGGAGGAGGAGGAGGAGGAGGAGGAGGAGGAGGAGGAGGTGCAGCTGCGTAGACGTTCAGGACACGTAGCTGCTTCGCCCCTGCACAGTAAAATTCATGATCATAAAGTGCAGGCCCTTGAATAAGTCAATGGAATAATCTGCTGCATCATGAGATAAGAGGCTGGATGAAAGAGAGAGAGAGAGAGAGAGAGAGAGAGAGAGAGAGAGAGAGAGAGAGAGAGGAGGGGGAGAAAGGGGGGAGTCGGGTGGGTCTTTGCTCTCATTAAGATTCTTGCGGTGCGGTGACTCAGCCCATTTTGGTAATGGAGAGCCCCGGCCACCTAAAGATGGAAATGGCCATTTTTCAACCCCCCCCTTCCTCACACACACACACACACACACACACACACACACACACACACACACACATTTTATATATAAATTATCCCAAGCACTTACAAGTGGGGAAGGCTGGGGGAGGAACACCGCAAGGTCATTCTCAAATCTTTTGGACGGATCCAGAGAGGAGGAGTTTTAATGGGAGTGCAGCGAGAGGACAGCGAGCGAAAGAACCAAAGAAAGAAAGAAAGAAAGAACGAGCGAGTCGGCAGGAAAGTTCTGTCTGAAACTGATCCGCCAGAATCTACAGACTCATTTCAAAAACTCACTTTGTCTCTAAAAGTGATTAAAAACACAAACATGGGACACAAGTGCAGCAGAAAGAAGACGGAGAAAGATTTTAAAGCTCCAGAAAACTCCTCAGGAAAACAATCAATGACAGAGAAACTTCAGGTTTTTATCTCGAAGCGTAAGTTTTAGTTTCTTGAGTCAGAGGAAACATTTTCACCAGAAGTAAAAAGCTCAAAAGATGTTTTTTTCACTAACTTTGTCAGCAGGAACTTTAAGGAGAGAACATGAAAAAGTGATGAGAACAGAGAAAACACTGGGTATGAGATCAAAGCAACGAAACTACATTAAAGCAACAAATAAAAAAAAAAAAAAAAAAAAAAAAAAAAAAAAAAAAAAAAAAAAAAAAAAAAAAAAAAAAAAAAAAAAAAAAAAAAAAAAAAAAAAAAAAAAAAAAAAAAAAAAAAAAAAAAAAAAAAAAAAAAAAAAAAAGGGTAAAAGTGACAAATAAAAACCAAACATCACAAGATCTTGGCAACAAAATGAGATCAATGCAACAAAGCATAAAAAAAAATACTTGAAACAAAAATGAAATCAAACAAGCAACAAAATAGGATCAAAAACGAGATCAAAGCTACAAAATGAGATTAAAGGAACAGAATCAGATCAAAGAAACAAAACGAGAATAAAGAAACAAAATGAGATCAAAGCAACAAAATGAGATCAAAGCAACAAAATGAGATTAAAGAAACAGAATCAGATCAAAGTAACAAAAAAAGAGATAAACGCTACAAAATGAGATCAAAGCAACAAAATGAGATCAAAGCAAAAAAAATTAGATTAAAGTAACAAAACAAGATCAAACAACAAAATGAGATCAAAGCAAAAAAATGAGATCAAAGCAACAGAATCAGCTCAAAGAAACAAAATGAGATCAAAGCTACAACATGAGATCAAAGCAACAGAAACATCAAAGCAACAAAATGAGATCAAAGCAAAAAAAATGAGATTGAAGAAACAGAATGAGATTAAAGAAACAGAATGAGATCAAAGCAACAAAATGAGATCAAAGCAACAGAAACATCAAAGCTACAAAATGAGATCAAAGCAAAAAAATGAGATCAAAGCAACAGAAACATCAAAGCTACAAAATGAGATCTAAGCAAAAAAACGTGATCATAGAAATAAAATGAGATCAAAGCAACAAAACGAGATCAAAGCAACAGAATCTGGTTAAATAAAAAAATGGTATCATAGATTCTGCTGAGACTTGAGTTACAGACAAAGATCAAAGCAACAAGATCAGATCAGAGCTGAGTTTTACGTCAAAACTTTTGGATAAAAGTTTAAATGTGGGATATGAAGTCTTTATTTTAAGGTAATATGCTCAAAATTTGACACAAGAAGTCAAATTTTTAAGGTTGTTTGTCAAATGTAAGAGATTGTTGGTCAAAATTATGGGATAAAAAGTAAAATTTTCAGATAAAAGTCAAAAGGAAACTGCAGCTTTGGGATTTTTTCAGAGTTTCACTTTCAGTGGCTTTTTCCACAAATACGAACGAAGTTGTCAACAACAGTGAAGTTCACCTGTGTGTGTGTGTGTGTGTGTGTGTGTGTGTGTGTGTGTGTGTGTGTGTGTGTGTGTCAGATGAGGACAGCATGAACAGGTTGAACTGAAGAAGATCAGAGTCTCTGAGCAGGATCAATCCAAAGCTCTGAGGGGGATTTAACCGACAACCACCACCTGGAGGAGACAGCACACACCTCCTCTGACTCCCCCCTGTCTCCCCCCCACGTCTCTCACCCCTTTATTCCTCACCCATACGGGGGTGAGACGGCGCTCAGTTGCTGTAGTTAGTTTCTCTCTTCAGATCAGAGTCAGAAACCAGAGTCACCTGCTCAGGTGTTCGACACCAGACGTCTCTGTCACATGACACCGTCACAGGGGGAGGGAGGGGGAGGGAGGGGGGGGTCGCGTGGAGGGCGCCGCACGGCTCAGGTCGCGTCAGGTAACAGGTGAAAACAGGAGGCTGATGATGGATGACGGGGAGGAAGTGGCGTCAGATTGTTGGTCTTTAGTCACCTGACCTCACCTGACCTCACCTGACCTCACCTGACCTCACCTGAGAGGCTCCATCAGGACGCCTCACACACTCCAGGCTCTGTTTGCTCTTTTTATCTCCACTGTTTGAGAGTTTCGAGGAATTCCTAGAAAATGTTTTTTTTTGCTTCTCTCTCCTTTAAAACCTTTAAACTGATCTGAAAGAAATTTTAAAGTCGCTCCTGTTTAAGTTTCTGTGTCTCACAGCGCGACGGCGGCGGCGGCGGTGGAGGAAAGTGCAGGCGAGGTGAGCGAGGAGAGTCTCCCCCGGGCTGCAGGACGCTGCAGGTTAATGGCTTTAAATCAGACAGGATTTCTGGATTACCCGTGGATTTCCTTCCTAATCGTGTCGGCGTGTTTCCCTCCACCGCCTGTGTTTCCTCTCCAAACTGAAGCAGGAGGAGGAGGAGGAGGGGGGAGGAGGGGGGAGGAAAAGGGGGGAGGAGTCGCTCTGCAGCCTCGGGTCAGAAAAAGGAGAGAGAGGAGGAAAACAGCGGCGCCACCGACGGGTTCCTCTCCGTCTTCATAGCGTTTTAAACTCGCAGAGAAAAACCTCCAAACAGTCAAAACCGAAGCAGATCTCAGCCTAAAATAAACGCTTAGTACAAAAAAAAAATAAAAAAATCATGTTTTAAAATAGAAACAAACACAAAAAATTTCCCATGAATCGTTTTTTTTCAGAAGCTAAAATAATCATCTGAACATTTTCTGCAGAAATTCACCAAAAAAGTAACTTCTGAAGATTTTATTTTATTTTTTTATTTGCAATTATTATTCATACTATTCATATTAATGATACTGTATTATTTATTTATTTATGGGTTATTTATTGCATTTTCCCACCTAGGATCATTTTTATTTTATCGTCCTGTTTGGTTGATTAAATGATAAATTTATGTGACTTTTTGACAAGTGAAGTAAGTGATGTTAGAGCTGCAAAATCCATAAAAAAAGGGAGAATTTTAAGATTTTACAAGATATATATTGATATATATTTTTTTTAATTCAATAATGGCTGATTCTTTTGCAGAAGTGAATATTCAATTATCAATAAACGTTGGTCATGTAAATGGGAAAATCACAGCTGTTGCCGCTGCAAGGGCAGGAAGAAGCCATGACTTCCTGTTGCCAGTAGGGGGCGCCTTTCTATGATAGGAATAAAGACATAAATGTGTCTTTTAACATTTTTAATTCTCAATTTTTTTTGTGGCCCACCTACGATCAATAAATATAGGGATATAAATAATATAATTTGTTCTCTGAGCACTTTTTTATATGGGTCAATGAGGTGACGTCCCATTTTTTTGTGTCTGAGTGCAATATTTCCTTCCATCATGAATTGAGTATTTCATCACATGTATTTCTTTATTCTATGAAACCTGTGTTATTTGAACACATCTTTAAACTATTAAAATATAACATGTTTTTTTGTGTTTTGGTTCCTCAAACCCCCAAAATGTCAGGTGGTGCAACCGTCCTGACAAGTATCCACAGTAATTAAACTCTAAAAATTGAATGTCAGTTATTGTAAATGGAAATTAAAAATACAGTGGCATTATTTTATGCTTCAACCTTTTGAAATAAAACANTTCACAAATAAAAGAAATGAAACACACAAAATGAAAATGTATGAGTCACTACAGACACTTGAGAGATACTTGCCAATAATTTCACACAGAAAAAATAACAGGAACATATAAATATATTTTCATATATTTGGTTGCTCCACCTGACATTTTTGGGTGCTCAAATTAAAAATACTAAAAAATAATGAACCTAAAAACTTTGAAATGTTGGTCAACTACTGAAATCTGTTAGAAAACATAATTCTTCACTCAGAAATATGTTTTTATCCATTTTCAAAGAACTTTTTAAAAATACGCTTTTAGACCCTCTTTTTGTCATTGACCCAAATATAGATATAGAAATATGAAACGTTTTGGTATATTTTTGAAAGTAATTGAATTTCAACATTCAAAACATTATTTTGCGTATTCATATCTTTATAATCACTTCACAGAAATCGTACGATTTCGGAGTTGATTTCTGGCCCACTTGCAAAATCTTTGCGTCCCACCAGGGGGCCACGACCCACAGGTTGGGCAATACTAGTTTGAGGCACTGTGATAAAGACTTTTTTGAGTAAGTTTTGCAAACACTTCAAATATATGTGAAAATGTATGAAACTTATTTTTAGTGTAAATTATCGAATCAGACCGAAGATCCAGGACAAGCCCAGAAAAATGATCAGATTTCAGGATATTAATGATAAAAAAATGATGTTTGTGTTTCCTGAGATCAGAAACGTGTTCATACAGGAAAGACTCTTCCACAGAGGATCAGATCAGCTGATCTCAGTCTGTTTCTGCTGCTACAGCGTCAGAAAGTGGCGCCCTGAGCTGGCGGCGCCCTGAGCTGGCGGCGCCCTGAGCTGGCGGCGGCCCCAGAGCATCAGCTGATCCTCTGTTTGGATGTTTGAAGCGTCCGCTGAGCTCAGGTCAAACTGGCGTCTTTATCGGGCCGCCGTCATTAACTCAGTCAGGAGGTTAATCCCCGTCCAGCCCGCTTTGACCACATCATCGTGTTCCCGTCCAGGATCAGACTGGCGAGGACTCCCGTTTGGCGAGGACTCCCGTTTGGCAGCGAGCGCCGACCTCTGTTCTTCTCAGAAAACCGTCCAGACGACAAATATCCTGGGGTCAGAGACGGACGGCGGCGCGGGAACCAATCACAGATCAGGACGTAATCAATCAGATCTAAGTGAGTTTAACTCGGCCGGACGCCGCGCTGTGATTGGTCGGCTGTGAGCGGGTCAGCAGCAGGACAGGAAGTGAAGATGAGAGAATAAATAAAAGCAGCATCAGGAGAATCAGCAGCTTCATTAAACATGTTACCTCAGAGTTCACAATCTACGGTGGCCTGTGAGGTCAAACACACGGTCAACAGACCAGGAAATATGAACAAACTTCAGGGACAAAACTTCTACTCCTGAGACAAGAAAAACATCACCTGTAACACGATACACCTGTGACACCTGTAACACCTGAGACACCTGAGACCTGTAACACCTAAGACATGTTACACATGTGACAACTGAGACACCTGTGACACCTGTAACACCTTAGACCTGTGACACCTGACACCTGTGACACCTGTAACACCTTAGACCTGTAAAACCTGACACCTGTAATACCTGACACCTGTGACACCTGAGACCTGTTAGACCTGTGACATGTAACACCTGTGACACCTGTGACACCTGAGACCTGTGACACCTGTAACACCTTAGACCTGTAATACCTGACACCTGTAATACCTGACACCTGTGACACCTGACACCTGTGACACCTGTAACACCTGAGACCAAACTCCAAATATCCAGAACCTGCCAACAGTCATCGAACAGACATAAACTGACACCTGTACCCCAGACACCAACCACCCAACACCTGACACTTAACACCTGTAATCTGATACTGGAACCAAAATACACCTGTTTCCCAACACCTGTAATCCAACACCTGTAATCTGACTGCTGCAATCCAACACCCAAAAACTTTAAACCTGTAATCCAGCACCTGAAACTAAATACCTGAAACCAAACACCTGTAATCTGACGACTGTAATCCAACACCTGAAACTTTTTACCTGTAATCCAGCACCTGGAATCTGACACCTGCAATAGAACATCTATCACTTTACACCAATGATCCAACACCTGTTTTTCACCACCTGTAATCTGACACGTTTATCCAAACATACAGAATCAAACACCTGTCACGTAAAACTTGTAATCTAATACCTGTAATCCAATTTCTGTAATCCAACACCTGTAACCAAAAACCTTTTATCCAACAACTGTTTTCAACACCTGTAATCTGAGACCTGTAACTCAACATCTGCAATCTAACACCTGTAATCCAGCACCTGGAATCTGACACCTGCAATAGAACATCTATCACTTTACACCAATGATCCAACACCTGTTTTTCACCACCTGTAATCTGACACGTTTATCCAAACATACAGAATCAAACACCTGTCACGTAAAACTTGTAATCTAATACCTGTAATCCAATTTCTGTAATCCAACACCTGTTACCAAAAAACCTTTTATCCAACAACTGTTTTTAACACCTGTAATCTGAGACCTGTAATCTGAGACCTGTAATCTGAGACCTGTAATCCAACACCTGTAATCTGAGACCTGTAACTCAACATCTGTAATCTAACACCTGTAATCTAACACCTGTAATCTAACACCTGTAATCTAACACCAGTAATCTAACACCTGTAATCTAACACCTGTAATCTAACACCTGTAATCTAACACCAGTAATCTAACACCTGTAATCTAACACCTGTAATCTGAGACCTGTAACTCAACACCTGTAATCTAACACCAGTAATCTAACACCTGTAATCTAACACTAGTAATCTAACACCTGTAATCTAACACCTGTAATCCAACAACTGTAATCTAACACCTGTAATCTGAGACCTGTAACTCAACATCTGTAATCTAACACCTGTAATCCAACACCTGTAATCTGAGACCTGTAATCTAACACATGTTACATGGCACCTGTTATCAGTCCAACACCTGTAACTCAACACCTGAAAACTTTAATCCAAAATCTGAAACCAAACACCTGTAATCTAACACTTGTTTTTGAACACCTTTAATCCAACACCTGTCTTTCAATTTTCTTTTTTGTGGTGCAACTTTGTAGAGAAACCTGAATAAATCATCAGAAGAAAAAAAACTTTTTGTTTATGTTTGCAGTTTTCCACGGAGGCGACACAACAGCAACACAAAAGGGACAAACAAGTATCAGGCGTGTTTTTGTTTTCAACGAGCAGAAGACAAAGAGCAGTTGTGTTTGTTAGATAGTAAAAACTTATTGAACCAGATTTTGAAGTTTGCTCTAAAGGATGAAATAATTCCCAGAGGTGTGAACTTCTCACTCTGACCTCTCTGCGTCTCCTTCGCCCGTTTATACCCCGCGTGGTTGTTTATAAATAAAGTTGTTGACAGGCGGTCTGAGCGCGTGCAGAAGCGTCGGTGGGTCGCTCAGTTTGTCTCTGCTGTCACTCACCTCGACTGACCTCAGGTTTGCTGTCGGATCACTGTCACTCTCTCTCTCCCCCCCTCAGCTGCTCTTTCACATGCTCGCTCGCCCGGGTTCATCTGAGCCAACAGGGTACATGAGTGTGTGTGTGTGTGTGTGTGTGTGTGTGTGTTTTTAGCTGAGCCATGACTATTTGGGACACTCATAGTCACATTGAGATATCCAGCGAGATAACAAACAACTCTTTCCCAAACATATTGATCTGCAAACAGAGTCAGAATCTCTCTCTCTCTCTCTCTCTCTTTTTTTTTTTTTTTTTTAAACTTCCTGTCCGTGAGCGCCACAGAGCACGACGCGTGTTCACAAGGATGTTATCGATCGTCCGAAAGCCCTGATTCGCCGGCTGCACGACAGGCGGCCTGGGACATGTTGCATCCCACTCTGAGCTCGGCCAATCCTCCATCCTCACCCCTCACACACACACACACACACACACACACACACACACACACAGAAAGCAGTTAGCTCCATTTGCCATGCATCCTGGCAGAGCCTCGTCGGCGCTTTAATATCTATCTTAAGAGTTGACAATCTTTCGGGGCAATTAAAGCAATCGATACGGTCCTGAGAGAGAGGAGAGAGCAGCCTCTTATCCCAGTAATAGCTCTCACTAAATAATGAATACAGCCCCGACCACACACACACACACACACACACACACACACACACACACACACACACTCTCAGACCTTGGTTTCAGACGCTGCAGGTTTTCAGACAAACGCTGACACCTCGCTCTGCGCTTAAAGAGACGAAGACGAACTGGACGCTCCGATGCTAAAGATTTAACCTCAGACACTAAAATGAAACATAAATCTGACTCCTTAACTTTCCACTCGGCTAAAAGAACATTTATTCAAAGATACAGCCGTGATTTTCTGCACCGACTGATCTGAAGTAAAAGTCTGTTTCCTTCAGTCGCTTTTAGGATCTTCGAGATCGATAGAAAATGAAAGTTTCTGAGTTCGTTTTCCAGCTCGTTGCTCATGAGAAGTTGCGTCTTAAAAACCTCAGAATTGATCGACTGGAGCAGTTAAACTCCTATAAAGACGTTAACTACAACTCCCACGATGCATTTCACTGACAAACATCCAATCACAGAGCTTTAACTTCTGCTGTGGGCTCCACTGACAACAATCAAATTAAAGTAATGATTAAACACAAAGAAAAATGTTGAACACTTTCATTTCAGCCTCTATACCAACTTCTCATTGTTGCATCAGCTGCAAAGACTCATGGGTAATGAAGTTTCAAAGATGACCACAAACTTAAAACCAACATAGCCAATAAAAACTAAACAAATTATGCATTTTACTTAAATATTTATGGATATTTATCTTGCAGAACTGATCCTACAATGTAGTCATGCCCCAAAAAAGATGTCAACTACGACTCCCATGATGCACTTCACTGACAAACATCCAATCACAGAGCTTTAAAATCTGCTGTGGCCTCCACTGACAGCAATCAAATTAAACTATTGATTAAACACAAAGAAAAATGTTGAACACTTTCATTTAAGCCTCTTTACCAACTTCTCATTGTTGCATCAGCTGCAAAGACTCATGGGTAATGAAGTTTCAAAGATGACCACAAACTTAAAACCAACATAGCCAATAAAAACTAAACAAATTTTGCATTTTACTTAAATATTTATGGATATTTATCTTGCAGAACTGATCCTTCAATCTAGTCCAGCCCAAAAAAGATGTCAACTACAACTCCCACGATGCATTTCACTGACAAACATCCAATCACAGAGCTTTAAATTCTGCTGTGGGCTCCACTGACAACAATCAAATTAAACTAATGATTAAACACAAAGAAAAATGTTGAACACTTTCATTTAAGCCTCTTTACCAACTTCTCATTGTTGCATCAGCTGCAAAGACTCATGGGTAATGAAGTTTCTTCACATAATAAAAACAAACAGAAACAGGAACTATAAAAGAGACCATATAAACTTATCATCACTTTCTTTGAGTTTTGCAATACAGGTTGCAAACATCAGGGTTGTTTGTTCCTTAAAAAGAAAGGAGAACTACAACTCCCATGATGCACTTTATCTCAAAAAATCCAATCACAGAAGTGAAATCATTCTTCAGTAACTAATAACAACAAACAAAAGCCAACCATTTATCTTTGCAAATAAAAAATGTCCATAAACTCTTCTATAAACTCACCTGACCAGATTCTTATGAGTCAAAACAGCAAGGCCTCATGGGTAATGTAGTTTCAAAGATGACCACAAACTTAAATCCAACATAGCCAATAAAAACTAAACAAATTTTGCATTTTACTTAAATATTCATGGATCTTTATCTTGCAGAACTGATCCTTCAATCTAGTCACGTCCCAAAAAAGATGTCAACTACGACTCCCATGATGCACTTCACTTGCAAATATCCAATTCTAAAGCCGAGAATCATCTTTGGGACACGACATGTAACAATCAAAGGATCTTGATTAAACTTTGAAAAAAAAATGCATCCTAAATCTCTGAACCGTCCCATCTGACTTGATTCGTAAAAGTGACAACAGCAAAGACTTATGGGTAATGTAGTACTCAAGAAGAACGCAAATGTCAAAGACAACTTTAACGGTAAAAAAACTGAAGTCATTTTCCCACACTGCTTCAGCCTAATACTCTGTAGATGTTTTCCCACAGTCTAAATCCATCAATCGTGTTACCTGCTTTAAGAGATGTCAACTACAACTCCCATAATGCTTTACGCCTGCAAACACCCAATGAAAAGGATTTCAATCGTCCCGTTGGAGAAGCAAACAACTATCAAAACCTGAGGAGGAAACTTGCAGAAAAATTCATTTTTAGGCTTTATGAGCGTCTTAACTGGCTCTTTCTTCACAGAAACTCCAGCTGAGAATTATGGGTAATGTAGTACACGTAGGTATAGTCACACAACTTGGACACAAACAGTAAAAGAGAAACTATGAAGCATTTTGAATGGATTTATGACAACTCTGTGTGGATTTTTAACTCGAAGAATTGATCTGAATCCCAGTTATTCCTGTTCAAAATTGCAAACTACAACTCCCATGATGCACTTCAACCACAAATACCCAATCACAATCCTTTAAACAACTCTTTCAACAGCAAGCACAGGCTGAACACTCAATTTTGATAAGTCTCTGTGAACTACAATTCCGTTTGAAGCTTTTTGACCTTCTTCTTTATGTTGAGAGCAGCTGAGAATCTTGGGAAATGTAGTTTTTAGAGATGTCAACAGAAGTAAGAGATAAAGATAAACAACAACAGACTCAGGCTGAGGGAGGATGTGTTTTTCAAGTTTGTTTTAAGTCACAGGTTCGATCTCAACCGCAAGACGACCAGGTGTCTTTCCCTACGTGTGTGTGTGTGTGTGTGTGTGTGTGAGTGTGTGTGTGTGTGTGTGTGTGTGTGTGGTCTTTGGCTCAGGACAATCAGTCAATAGCGTCTCATTAACCTGCGTTGCCCGGTAATAAGGCTGCTAGTGTGCACGCTGCAATCAAATCAGACATCACACACACACACACACTTATATAGAAACACACACACACACACACACACACACACACACACACACACACACACTCTCTCTTTAGGAAACAGTTGGCCCCTCTTGCTTATGGCATCAAACAGCAGTTCACTTCCTGCTGCAGGTGGAAACAACGACCAGCTGGAAGTGTAAGGACACAAACACACACACCTGTAGCCACACACACAGATACACACACCTGCACACACACACCTAATAATTGGTAATAAATTAAATTAGCATTTTTATTAAAAGAGGCCCAATCAAATATTAAAGTTTCAGAGTGAATCTGCTGTGAACATCTGAGCGTCTCAGATTATCTGACCTGGATTAACCTGCTTCAGTCCAACAACAAAGGAGTCACATTTTTGTTATCCAAAAACTGGACTTTTCTCCACTTAATCCAAATATAACAGATGTTTTTAGTAGAGATGGATATTGGTAAGATTATATTGATACCAACGTCCTTAACGATCTGATTCTTTATCATCAATTCTCATATATTTATTCCTAAAGTAGGTTTTGCAGGTTTTCTTTGTCAAAAACATTTCAAATTAGGGCTGCACACTATATGGAGGTATATCTCAGTATAGGCCAATATTGGCATAAAAATGAATGGTTATTGGCAGATACGAGCGTATTATCTGCCAATATAATAGGTTGCTGCTTACTTGATTAAACGCAACATTTTTCCTGTGAACAGAGGTTATGTTTCACCCACTTTGTCTATTGTGAAAGTGGCTGAATTTGCGAGGAGAGTTCATGACCTCTGCAATTTGGTGTGCGGAAATCGGCTAAATAAGTTGTAAGATATCTGCATATACCGCGGTTTTTGACTAGGGATGGGTATCGTTTGGATTTTTACGATTCCGATTTCGGTTCTGCTTATCGATTCCGATTCCCAACGATTCCTTATTTCGATTCCAATACAATACACAGAAAGTCAATTGTTTATTTAACAAAAGTAACTTTATTACTTTACCTTTTAAGAAAGGCAGGTGGTCGTACTGGGCTTTGAGGCTGTTCATTTTCTCTGCTTTCACTTCAGAGTTTGTTTGTTCAAAACCTTTATGTTTTGTCTCCTGGTGTTTCACGTTGGAACTTTTATGAAGTGCCACAGTTTGTGAACACATGAGACACAGGTTTAGTTCTCTCAGAGGGAAGAATGAACAGAAATGAGTCCGTCCATTCTGGATTAAATGCTCTATATTTGCTGTTAGCTTTTCTTTTTAGACAGCTCCAATAAGTTCTTACTTTTCCTCTCCCTTTCTCCAGCGTAATCACCTCTAACTCTCACTTTTTCCGTTTCTTAACTTTCTCCAGCGAAGTCGCCTCTATCTCTCTTCTCTTCTTCGGCGCTGTCACTTTTGTTCTGTACTGTCTGGTTCGTGGCACTGAATGCACACACATGATTGGCTGAAAAGTATCACATGAGATGTCTAAACTCCCATGCAATTGGTCTGTGCCTTTCCTCACCTGCTACCGTAAAGACTGTAAAAGCTGCACCAGTCAGAATAGAAGCGCCCCGTCAGTCCTAGAAACGTTAGCCACAGTTTTCCTCTTGTTTCGCGGGGCTTTTTTCCTCCGGCGTGTTGACGTTAGCGTGAGTGCGTGACGTAGTCACGTAACAGACACGTCCTGACTCTGGGCAGGCGGGTTAGACCATGGGTTAGACAAGTGCGCAAAAAAAACGATAGGTAGAACCGAAAGTTGAAATTTTTTTGTGGGTACTCGTTACCCGCCCTTTTTGATTCGGTTCCCACTTCGAATCAAATTTCGATACCCAACCCTAGTAACACCGGTAACCGTTACACCCCTAGTTGTGAGTTTGTTTTGGCTTCACTTTTGCACGGCAGTAAGTAAAGATGTGTCGTCCATCATTACAGTCGTCAGTGTGAATCAGCTGTTGAGCGTTTGACCACGTGTTCACAGACTTTTGGCCGTTTCTGTGTTCATGTTGTGACTGCGACTCTCTCGCTCTCTCTCAGCTGTTTTCGCCTCCGTGGGCCAACATGGCGGCCAGCCCGGAGTCCTCCCTCTCTCTCTCTCTCTCTCTGTCTCTCTCTCTCTCTGTCTCTCGCCCTCCTCCATCCTCGTGGAGCCAACTGGAGCTCGACTGGATGTCGGAGCAGCGGCGACCTTTTCCAGCTCTCGCCTTTGTTGTCGTTCTGCGGGCCAAGGCTGCCCGCTGGAGCGAACGAGAGAGAGAGAGAGAGAGGCTATAAGCAGATTTAGCCCTCGCTCTGGCCCCTCTAAAACACACACACACACACACACACACACACACACACACACACACACACACACACACTGGTGCTCCCTTCGTATGAAATGAAAACAAACTGAAACGAAGCGTCAGAGGAGAAACCACAGCTCTGCAGTGTTTCAATCCCAGTTTAACCCTGAGACGTCGTGTCACACACACTCACACACTCACACACACTCACACACTCACACACACACACACACACTGCGCTCAGACGGCAGCTGGTGTTGTTGAACTTGACCCTATGTGAGACCCATCTGACCTTTGACCTCTGTGTGTTAAAGTGGAACTAAAGCAGTAAAGTGAAAATCACTTTCTCCCCATGAGGCTGTTTCCTCACACACACACACACACACACACTTTAACACTTGCACACACACTTCAACTGTCCCTCTTTTAAGGAACTTTAAACAAATTCTCCTCTTTTGCAGAAATTTTATTGTGAAATTCGTCCCATTTCCAAAGGAAAACACATTTTTCAACTTTAGACCAGAAGTTGCACAAGTTGCCAAAGTTCACACACACTTCAATGTGTGTGTGTTTCCAACCCTGTGAGTGTGATATCAGTGTGTAATGTTGGGCTATAAAGGTCTAAAACACCAAACAGGATTAATCCGCCACTGAAAATAGTCCCCCTGTTTAAACATGACAGTGTGTTTGCAGCCGAGCGCTTTGGTCAAGGTTTAGACTTTAATCAGTTCAGGTTGGGCCAGATCGTGTGTGTGTGTGTGTGTGTGTGTGTGTGTGTGTGTGTGTGTGTGTGTGTGTGTGTGTGTGTTTTGGTGTCTCTGATTGGGGGGTTTGGACAGATTGGGGTCGGGGGTGTTGCTCCACTGCAGAGCATTATGGGACTAAACTCTGCGCTGGGCGGCTTATCAACAGGCTGCAGCTATTTTTAAACACACAAACCTCAACTTACAACACACACACACACACACACACACACACACACACACACACACACTCCACATACAGACTGTGATGGTAGATGCTGGTTAAGAATAAGACGAAAGATAAATCTACGACACTTTTAGTTGAAATCATTACAAAATTCTCCTTCAGCTCCATTTTTACGACGTTCACACCAGAACTCGCTCTCCACTCGGGCTCCTGTCTCTTTAAGAATTGATGTTAAAGTTTCTTTTATTCTAGTTTTTAAGGCTCTACACGGCCTTTATGTTGCAGCTCCATCAATGAGGTTCTAGAATGTTCAACATGAAGGTCAGAGAACTTTCTGCCCTTGATGATGTCACAACATTCCGGAACTCAGAGAGCTTTCTGCCCTTGATGATGTCACAACATTCCGGAACTCAGACAGCTTTCTGCCCTTGATGATGTCACAACATTCCGGAACCCCCCCTTCGAGTTTTTAAAGGAAACTTAAGATCCTTTTATTTTTTCTGTTTTTTTTTTAATGAAGCTCCAACTGCTTTAATAAAATCACTGATTTAAATACATTTATTTATCTAATTTATTCATATTTCTTTGCTTTTAGTCTTTATTTTTACCCTCCTGTGTCTTGTTAGAGATGCACGATGTTTGATGTTTGGCCGATATCCAATATTCTGCAACTCATCTGGCTAATTACTGATATTACTTCACCCCGAACTTGGGATATTTAATAATGTGAGCAGCACCAGTTTTATTTTATCGGCAGTAATCAGCGTGTTGGCGCATAAACAATAGTTTATTTTTAAGCCAGTATATGCTGACCTTGGTGTTTGAGGCCCGCCCCATCAACATGTCGTGAACCAGTTAAGAGATCCTCATGTTTACCTCATCATTTCAGTAAATCTTGTAAAGATTTCATAAAGCTCTCTGTTTGTAACTTCTGCGTTTGTGTATTTTGTGTCAAAACAGTGTGACTTAAAATTCAAAACCAATACAAGTGTCCTCTTTTTCTTTTTTTTTAAAAACATTATGTGAATATTAAACTTCCTATGAGGCCTCCAAATTCCTACAGATCCAAACTTGATCTCTAAGTTAATTTAAAAGTGGTTATTAAAGCATAAATCTCACAGTTATTTGAAGCATTGGCAGTTTTAGTCCTGAATAAACTGAAAACGTTAAAATCTGTAACTTGTTGGAGGAAACTTGTGTCACTTGTTTTACACAAACAAGTCCTTTGAGTGTAAAACTAACGGGAAAGATTCTTTTTTTCCTTGGCATTATTGAATTTTGTTTTGAATTATTATTATTTTTTTATTATCGCTTTTTGAACTTCCTCTTTATTAAATTGTTACGTATTTTATCTTTTTTCACTTAACACAATTAAGGATATTTTGCACTAAATCATTTTCAAAAGTTAAGAGTCAAAGATGATTCTTATTGTTTTTCAGTCATTTTAACTAAAAATACAATTAAAAAAGTCCAGTTTAGAAATGGAAAGAATTGTATTTTAAGGTCAGAAATTAAACTATTTATCTCAAAATCTTTTTTTTTTCTCAAAAATTTAGACATTTGATAATGTTGTCTTAATTTCTCATAATTTTGACTTTTTACATTAAAATTCTTACTTTTTATTTCAAAATATTGACGTCTTGTCTGGAACTTTTAACTTTTTATCTCAAGATTTTGACTTTAAATGTGAAAGTTTTGACTTTTCTCACATAATGTTTTCTTAAAATTTTGACTTTTTTTCTCAGAATTTTGTCTTCACTCCTCAAAATTTCCACTTTTGTTCTTTTATCTAAAAGTTAAAAACAATTCCTACCTTCAATTTTCATCCTCACATTAGAGTAAAAGCTTTTGATGCTTCAATGGTTTGATGTAATTTTCTGTCAAGTTTGTAAATGTTACTGTAAATTGTGAAAACTTCACTGAAGCTCGATTTGAAGAAAATCGCAATTAGATCTTTTAACAAAATCGCTCAGCCCTAGTCCAGAGTCTCCAGGAGTCCAGGAATAAACTCTCCTGAAACGCAGTAAACTGCCAAACCCTGAGCCGTGAAAGTGGAGAGGGGTTGAGAGTTTTATTCCACTTTTTCATGACCAGGAGGAACGTGGAGTTCTGATCTGAAAGTGTAAGTACAGTATGTTTCTTTTTCTTTCCAGAGGAAGCAGACAGGCCTCACAGGGAGGAGAGGAGGGAGCGGGGGGGGGGAGGTTTGGGGCGCTGTGGGCGATGGGATCGGAGGGGTGGGGGGGCGGTTGTAATGTTGAAGCAGCGGTGGGCTGATCTCCTGTGATCTCCTTCCTGTGTGGCTGTCAGGGCCTGTGGCGGAGGCTTACATCTTCCCCCGGCTTTGCCCTCCTGCCCCCCAAAAACTACCCTCCGTCCTCCCCCCACCCCCACCCAACATCCCACCCCCGCACAGGACTTCATGTTCCTCCCCTTTGACCCCCCTGCACCCCTCCCATCCCACCCCACCCTGCCTCGTTCTGCCCCAGAGGACTGCTGCTGCTTCGTTTAGACCGGAGGAATGAAGAAAAAGAGGAAAGAGGCAGAAAGGGGAGCGAACAGAAGCCCGGCGGCTACAAAGACAGTCAGAAAGACAGACGGAAAGTCAGACAGACGGGCAGAAAGTCAGGCAGTCAGTCTGCAAACCAGCCAGACAACCAGACAGACAGATATAGTAAAGTTAGAGCAGATATGATCCAGCTGTACAGACGCTTCGCAATGGGACGATCATTTTCCACATCGCCCCAACAAAGACGGTATTATGTTGCTCTGATACTTTCTCCTCCCTCTCTCCCTCCCTCCCCTCCTCTCTCCTCTCTCCAGCTCTCTTTCTACAAGTATGTGAGATAAGCAGCGGGGGGAGATTAAGCCCAAAAGGCCACAGACGAGCTTATTCGGCTGCTGGAGCCGAGTTTGACTGAGGCGAATCGAACGGTCGGTAACGAAGAGTGACCAGGTCGTCTTCACCAATCAGGACGGTTCTGGTCGAGGTGAGAGGGCGAGGAAGTGAGGAGCTAATAAAGGTAGAGAAGAGGTAATGAAGAAGGTGTAACAGAGAAGTTCGACAATCAAAGATCACCTAAACAGGCAGGACGGACTCAGGTAAACACAAAGACTAAGGTACGCGTCATTTTGGACGATCAAGGTACTTTTACCTAAAATGAAGAGTCGGCAATGTGTTCAAAGACTGACTCATAAACCACCCAAATAATGAAAACAGAGACAAATGCTTTGGACATCAAGTGTGAGGACCTAGTTTAAGTCAAAAATGGTTTGTTATTGTTGCTCTGGACTGGATAAAACGAGGTCCCAAAAATGGTCCCAAAAGGGCCCCAAATTGAACCGGGACACAAAGATACCACTTAATTGCCTTTTCAACCAGTTTGTCCTGAACATACATTGAGAAGGGGATGAAGGAGGTGTAACGGAGAAGTTTGACTATCCAGAACCAGCAAAACAGGCAGGACTGACTCAGGTAAACACAAAGACTAAGGTACGCGTCGTTTGGGACGATCAAGGTACTTTTACCTAAAATGAAGAGTCGTCAATGGGTCAAAGACTGACTCATAAACCACCGAAATAATGAAAACAGAGACAAATGCTTTGGACATCAAGTGTGAGAACCAAGTTTAACAGGAAAAAGTCAACAATGGTTTGTTATTGTTGCTCTGGACGAGATAAAACGAGGTCCCAAAAATGGTCCCAAAAGGGCCCCAAATCGAACCGGGACACCAAGGAATGACTTAATCGCCTTTTTTACCACAGAAACTTTACCCCTAAGGACAGACTTCAAGAACTAGGTCTAAATTTAGTTCTTGGGAAATAATACACACTTGAACTAAATTCAGACCATAGTTGTTGCAGGTTTTCCTTGATCAAGATTAGTGCCATTGATGTCAAACACCGTGGTAATTAAAGTGATGTCAGTGACACACCATGGGTCCAACACATTGGTTCATCCTGAACATATATTGAGAAGGGGATGAAGAAGGTGTAACAGAGAAGTCCAACAATAAAAGATCACAATACAGGCGGGACGGACTCAGGTAAACACAAAGACTTAGGTACGCGTTGTTCGGGACGATCAAGGTACTTTTACCTAAAATGAAGAGTTGGCAATGTGTTCAAAGACTGACTCATAAACCCCCCAAATAATGAAACAGAGACAAATGCTTTGGACATCAAGTGTGAGGACCTAGTTTAAGTCAACAATGGTTTGTTATTGTTGCTCTGGACTGGATAAAACCAGGTCCCAAAAATGGTCCCAAAAGGGCCCCAAATTGAACCGGGACACAAACATATCACTTAATTGCCTTTTCAACCAGTTTGTCCTGAACATACATTGAGAAGGGGATAAAGGAGGAGTAACAGAGAAGTTTGACTATCCAGAACCAGCAAAACAGGCAGAACAGACTCAGGTAAACACAAAGACTAAGGTACACGTCGTTTGGGACGATCAAGGTACCTTTACCTAGAATGACGAGTCGGCAATGGGTCAAAGACTGACTCATAAACCACCCAAATAATGAAAACAGGGACGAATGCTTTGGACATCAAGTGTGAGGAACTAGTTTCACAGGAAAAAGTCAACAATGGTTTGTTATTGTTGCTCTGGACTGGATAAAACAGGGTCCCAAAAATGGTCCCAAAAGGGCCCCAAATTGGACTGGAGCACCAAGGAATCAACTTAATTGCCTTTTTAACCACAGAAACTTTACCCCTAAGGAAAGACTTCAAGAACTGGTTCTAAAATAAGTTCTTGGGTAATAAATACACACTTGAACTAAATTCAGACCATAGTTGAAGCAGGTTTTCCTTGATCAAGATTAGTGCCATTGATGTCAAACACCGTGGTCATTAAAGTGATGTCAGGGACACACAGTGGATCCAACACACCGGTTCGTCCTGAACATATATTTAGAAGGGGATGAAGGAGGTGTTACAGAGAAGTTAGACTATCCAGAACCAGCAAAACAGGCGGGACAGACTCAGGTAAACACAAAGACTAAGGTACGCAGCGTTTTGGACGGTCAAGGTACCTTTACCTAAAATGAAGGAGTCGGCAATGGGTCAAAGACTGACTCATAAACCCCCCAAATAATGAAAACAGAGACAAATGCTTTGGACATCAAGTGTGAGGACCTAGTTAAAGTCAACAATGGTTCGTTTTTGTTGCTCTGGACTGGATCAAACGAGGTCCCAAAAATGGTCCCAAAAGGGCCCCAAATTGAACCGGGACACCAAGGAACCATTTAATTTCCTTTTCAACCACAGAAACTTTACCCCTAATGAAAGACTTCAAGAACTTGGTCTTAATTCAGTTCTGGGGTTATAAATACATATTTGAGCTAAATCAGACCATAGTTGTAGCAGGTTTTCCTTGATCAAGATTAGTGCCACTGATGTCAAACACCGTGGTTATTAGAGTGATGTCAGGGACCCACAGTGGGTCCAACACACCGGTTCGTCCTGAACATATATTGAGAAGGTGATGAAGGAGGTGATACAGAGAAGTTTGACTATACAGAACCAGCAAAACAGGTAGGACAGACTCAGGTAAACACAAAGACTAAGGTACGCAGCGTTTTGGACGGCCAAGGTACTTTTACCTAAAATGAAGGAGTCGGCAATGGGTCAAAGACTGACTCATAAACCCCCCAAATAATGACAAAAGAGAGGACTACTTTGGACATTGAGTGTGAGGACCCAGTTTAACAGGAAAGTGTCAACAATGATGTGTCAGCTTGCTCTGGATTTGACAGAACCAGGTCCCAAAAGGGCCCCAAATTGGACGGGACACCAAAAGCTCACCTAATTGCCTTTTCAACCACAGGAACTTTGCCCCGAACAAAAGACTTCAAGAACCTGGTTCTAAATTCAGTTCTTGGATAATAAATACACACTTGAACTATATGTGGACCCTCACAGGATAGACAAAAAAAGACAAAGACGCTTGTTCTGAAAGGGAACAAGTCCAAGATGAAACAATGAAAGACATCCCCAAAGGAACCAACCAAGCAGCAACAACATTTTTGGCATTTCAACGTTTCAAAATGGTAGAGAGTGAAATTTCTGGAGGATTAAGGTGTGAAATAGAAAACCAAACAGAAACAAAGGCAGGGACACAAACAAACATTGTGCCCATGTTGGAGTAAAACTTGTTCAGCTATAAATAAATTAGTTTCCTGCCACTTTGGTGCATGTATACGACTTATAATGATTATAACGATAACTTCATTGATATAGAACTTTTCAAAAACAACGTTACAAAGTGCTTCACAGAATTAAAATGAACATGGAAAAGAAACAAAAAAGGATAAATTGAAGAGAAGTAAAGGAGAAATAAAAGAGAAATTGGAGGAAAATAACAAGTATATGAAAATATATAAAAGGCGGAAACCACCACCGAAAAAAAACCATCAGAAAAATCGAACCAACAACAATATTAACACAAATAAAATAAGGAAAGAGAGGATTTAAGACGATGAAACTGTCAAAGGAGAAATAAAAAGTGTTAAGAGGATTAAAACACTCCCAGAAAAGTGTCTTTAAAAGAGTTTCCATAAACTTATAAAATTTATAAACGGTTGGCATGTGCTGATTAATCAGTGTTCACCAAAAACTGAGCCATTATTTTGGTAAAAGAGGCTCTGACACAACTTTCATTTCTATGTCTGCACAAAAATGACCAAATAGAAGTTTTAAAAAAAATTGGGGGCTGAATGTTGAGAAAGAAACACAGGAGCTAAAGTTGAATACGTGACAAATAAATCAGCTAAAAATGTCATAAATAGAAGTAAAAGCACCAAACAGAGGGATTAGAGCAGCTGAGGATTGTGGGTAAGGGGAGGCGAGGGGTCGGTTGAGGTGAGTGCCGTGACCAGGCCGTGTGGTATTTGGGTCGCTCAGTCAGGCGCTGCTGGCACACTGACCTCCACGCTCAACCTCCCAGCATGCCTCATTTCTATCGATACCACCATTTCCCTCCAGGGCCTGTGTCAGAGTGTGTGTGTGTGTGTGTGTGTGTGTGTGTGTGTGTGTGTGTGTGTGTGTGCGGCAGGTTACGAGCATTATCTGCAAACAGGCGCACGAACGGCAAAACAAACAAAGTGGGTGAACTGCAAACACGCAAACCTGCACGGCCCCCTCAGAAAACTGAACTTTCATCACTGTTGGTTTCTCAGATACAAAAAAAATATTTAAAACACTAAATTATTCAAATATTGTTTTTAATACTATTATTAAGGAGCTGACAGACTGTTCAGATTTACACACTTTTCAACTAAACTATATGTTTCTCCCGTGAATGTGATACAAAACAGTCCGGTGACACACGGCGAAAAAATAAAAGTTACTGCACTTCACCTCCAGACCAGTAGAGGGCAGTGAGAAAAGCAGGCCATACCACAAAAATGACGTTAAAGAAGAATAAAGTCACATGAAATCTGACACCTGTGATTGTTTACATCCTGGTCGTAGAGTTTTAAAGCGTTTTTACAGCAGACAACAACTTGAGCAACAGCTCCAACAAGTGGATGGAGGCTGAACTACATCCTACATAATACGTCACCAACATTTCCAGCCTACGTGAACAAAAAAAAAGTTCATTACTTGTCAGAACAACCTAGGGGTGTAACGGTGTTACGGTTAACCCCGGTAAAAAAGCTGACGGTAACCGTAACCGTCGTCATGTCAAAAACAGCGGTTTCCCAGCTTGATCAGAATCTCCTGAACTAACCGCGCAGGCGACTGTGTAGCCTCCACTTTCCGTTTAAACTTTATTGAGTCCATAGACGGTATAATGGGTGGACGTAACAACGTTCGGCTCAAACTGGAGCCTCCAGCAGATGCCCCGCCCCCTGGTGTCTGGCTGCAGTATAGGTCATAAGCCCCGCCCCCTGGTGTCTGGCTGAGGTATAGGTCATAAGCCCCGCCCCCTGGTGTCTGGCTGCAGTTTAGGTCATAAGCCCCGCCCCCTGGTGTCTGGCTGCAGTATAGGTCATAAGCCCCGCCCCCTGGTGTCTGGCTGCAGTATAGGTCATAAGCCCCGCCTCCCCATGTATTCCAGATATGAGTCTGGAAAACTTTAAAAAATTACGATACCTGGTAGAAACGTTTCTCTCATCCTTACTCTAAGGTGGTATGATGATGTCATCTGGCTGCAGTATAGGTCATAAGCCCCGCCCCCTGGTGTCTGGCTGCAGTATAGGTCATAAGCCCCGCCCCCTGGTGTCTGGCTGCAGTATAGGTCATAAGCCCCGCCCCCTGGTGTCTGGCTGCAGTATAGGTCATAAGCCCCGCCTCCCCATGTATTCCAGATATGAGTCTGGAAAACTTTAAAAAATTACGATACCTGGTAGAAACGTTTCTCTCATCCTTACTCTAAGGTGGTATGATGATGTCATCTGGCTGCATGGTGTTTAGGTGTTTTTTTTCCTGAGAAGTTAGTTTCTCATTAGTTATTGGACGTTAAAAACCGTGATATAAGTTTCGTTTTACGATAGTTGACAGCTGCCGTTCGTGAGTCGTTTTTATCGGGGATATAAGAAACTTCAGGAAAGAGCCAAAAGGAGATTAAACCTTCTGAAGAAGAAGAAATAAATATTTTTATTTCTCTTTTTTACTTGGCTCCACCGGAAATTCTCTACTGCGCAGACTCTGGCTGCACAATGGCGGCTAGAGAAACGGGTTTTTTTGGCTTCAAAAACGTAGAACGGTGACAGGAGGAGCCACGCTGTTTATTCTATATACAGTCATTGATTGAGACAAGAAATTGAATGTTTTTTGCCCGACTGAATTGCAGAAACGCATTCTTCAGAGCAGATCGTATCAAACAGGAAAAAGCTTCGAAACAAACAAAGCATCCGATCATTTCAAAATAAAACACCACGTCCCTGCAGTGAAAAACAGTGAAACTATGATCCCAAGTTTCCTGAAGCTTAAAAAATAAACAGATCAGTGGCAGAGAAGATCTGTGAGGATCAGTTTAATACCTCAAATTATGAATCTAATTGTTGTTTCTTTAGTGTGTTTTTACCTCAGACAACCAAAAATGTTGTAATTGTGGCAATTTTTGTTCTTTGAAGTTTTTTTTTGTAAACATTTGCAAGTTAAATGAGTAATATCTCAGTAGAATTGTGTGAAATGTGTTATAACTTGTGTTTATAAATACTTATTTCTTATTAATGCAATTAGTGAAAACGTGATTGCCTTGTTTTTCAAACTTCTGATTCTTTTATCATTTTATTGAATTGATTATTTATATGGGTTCTGTTTTTCATGTTAATAAAATGAATTTTATGCCTTTTTAATTATTTCTCATTTTTTATTCTGTAGTATCGAAAATAGTATCGAGTATCGAATATTTTCCTGAGTATCGGTATCGAGTTTGAAATTTCAGTATTGTGACAACCCTAGTTTCTACGCGCTCTCACGTTGCGTCCGTCACGCCGATTTGTCCCGGACGTTTTTTAGCGGCGGCGGCGTTCCCATCACCACCTGTCCCACCTCGCCAACGCCATTAACTTCTTCACTTCTCACGGAAAGAGAAAGGAGACAAACTGTCCCCCAAATTAATCACAGAGCGGCGAGGTTGGCGGAGGGTGGGGTGGTGAAGGGGGGAGGACGGCGAGCGCTGAAAATACCAGGGGAAAGAAAGTGGTGATGTTGGCGGGGGGAGGAGGGCGCGGCGCTCTTTGGCCCGCTGACTCAGGGGCTCGATTGTGCTGCTGGGAAACGAAGGCACAAAAGAAACAGGGGGAGTCCACTTAATCCTGGCGGGGGGGCGGTCACTCCGGAGCAGGGAAACACCGGCGTGCTCATTTATCTGTTGCGGTGTTTCATTAGGACGCCACTAACTGCCGCTGGGCCTTTTGTCTTACTAATCCTCGCAATCAAACATGCGTGCAGGGGCCGGAGCGGGATAGGCCTGGGGGGGTCGTGTTTGGAGGGGNAGAGAGAGAGAGAGTGAAGAGATCCCTGAAGCATTTCCTGGTGCAGAGCAGAGGTTCGCTAGCCGCCGTGGCTCCCGGCTCCGCTCACATAAAGCACCCGAGCTCCTTAATGCATCAGTTGTGGGGGAGAATCGGACCGCGGCGATGCATGGAGGTCGCAGGAGGGCACGCCTCTGGAGGACGAGCGTTTTTCTTTTTTCTCCTCTCCTTTCTCTCTAAACACTTGAGCGGCTTATTTATTTATCCTCCGCTCTTACTCCACCTTTTCCTTTTTCTCTCCCACGGAGCAGAAGCTGCTGCTCCTCGGCCCGTCATGAAGACGTAGCGCAGAAAGAGATAAATTGGTGCGTTGGACTTTTTCTCGCTGCAAACTGAAGCAGGAAGTTGCTCCTGGTGTGTGTACGATCCTGGACCTGGACTCTTAAAATATCACTCCTCCTCCTCCTGCTCCCCCAGGAGCCTCCTCACAGCCCGGTTTCTCCCTCCAGCTCTGATTTGTTGCAGATTCCTCAAAGCTGGAAGCTCAGAGTTTGTTTTAGAGAAGTGCACACACTCTTTTTCACTAATTCTGCAAATGCACAAAGGTTTTTCCTCTGCACAATGCAGCGGCGATTTCACACAGTTTCTCTAAAAATATTCAATTTGTGATCAGATATTAAAGAGTGGACGGGTTTAAAACAAGTTTAGAGTCAAGTTCTGCAGTAAAAATCTAGTTCTGATCCAAAAAGACAAACTGGAGACCTCAAATCGCCAAGACGTAAAGTAAACTCGATCTCGACATTATAGAAAGAAAACCTAAAAACGACGGGAAACTGTTTAAAGTAACGATAGGAGTAAAAAGAAAATGATCAAAGTAACAAACTGAGATCAAAGTGATAGAATGAGATTTTGCAGAATTTATCATAAAGTGATGAAACGGGTTCAGAACGATTGAGGATGAGATCAAAGCAAAAAAAAAAAAAGGAGAGAAAATGAGATTTAAGTTACGAAATAAAATCCAAGTAGTAAAAAAAAAAAGAACAGCAATAAAACAAGATTAAAGCAACAAAATGAGATCAAAGCGACAAAATGAGATCAAAGCCATAAAAACAAGATCAAAGGGATAAGTATGAGATCAAAGAATCAGAAGGAGATTGAAGCGAGGAACAAGATAAATGTTTGGAGTGAGTTCAGAAAACAAGGATCAGAGCAAAGTAAAAAAAAAAAAAAAAAAAAAAAAAAAAAAAAAAAAAAAAAAAAAAAAAAAAAAAAAAAAAAAAAAAAAAAAAAAAAGACATTGAAGCAATGGAATAGGAAAAAGGAAGAAAAGAAATTTAAGTGGTGACATGAGAGTAGAGTCATGAAACAAAATCAGAGTGAAGCGTGTGAGATCAAAGCGACAAAATGAGATCAAAGCAACAGAACAAAATCAAAGCAACAAAATGAGATCAAAGCAACAAAATGAGATCAAAGCAACAGAACGAGATCAAAGCAACAAAATGAGATCAAAGCAACAGAATGAGATCAAAGCAACAGAACGAGATCAAAGCAACAAAATGAGATCAAAGCAATGGAATGAGATTGAAGTAAAATAAGAAGGCCATAAAACAATATCACACTGAATACAATGTAGTTAAAGCATCACAATGAGATCAAAGCAACTAAACGAGATGAAAGTGACAAAATAAACATCAAAGTCCCCAATGGGAGACTGAGATTGAAACATTTCAATGGTGGAAAAAAATCATAACGAGATGAAATCAAAGCCGTAAAATGAGATTGAAGAAATGGAATGATATTGATAATGAAAACATGATTTAACCAAAAAGAAAAAAAAAAGATTTGTTGTATCCAATGAGATGACAGAGATTGAACTAGATCAAACAGCTTCATGGCGGCAAAACGCCTTAATGAGATGAGATCAAAGCAACAGACTGAGATGAAGAAATGAGAAAAAAGTAATAAAGTGAGATTTAAGTGATTAGATCAAAGCCGTGAAACAAGATCAAAGGCAACAGTGTGTTATCAAAGCAAAAGAATGAGATCAAAGTGAGAGAATTAGATTTTTATATTTGCTGACTCTGTTATGAATCTAAATAAACATTTAAGTGAAACTGTCTGATTTGAACCAAAGGTCAGAGTTAAAAAACTGATCCAGAACTTTCTGAGTCCTTTGACCTGTGAGCGGGGTTTTTTCTGATGATGACACTCTGTGTGTGTGACCACGTGGTCGTGTACAGCGGCGGCGTCCTGCAGCAGAGCGGCGTGCTGTGGAGCGAGCGGTCAGCAGCTTTCTCAGCCTCGCCGCCATCGCCGCCGCTCCCCGGGGTTTTGGACTGTGTACATTCTGCCGAGTCACGCCTCCTCGGGGGAACAGTGGGAACGCCGGGCTGAGCTCAGCAACCAGCTCGCCGCTCATCCATCTCGCCAACGAGCCGCGCTCCTGCAGGGGGTTGTGGGTAGATTGTGCGCAGCGCCGCAGAGGCCCACAGCTGACTCTGGGAAGACGCACCGGACGCTACTGAGCGTGGAGTGAGAGCTGAGGGTGCAGCGCCGCCGCCGCCGCAGCTGCAGCAACGCCGCGCCTCCTCAATAATGGAAGCCGTGTATTAGCTCTGACAGTATCATTTATGGGCGCGCTGCACGCCGCGGCGGGCCAGCCGTGGGATGCTATCGTTTAAAAGCAATATGGAGAGGAATTATTTATGAGGGCACTGTCTGCACACACACACACACACACACACACACACACACACACACACACACACACACACAGCTCCCTCCTCCTGCAATGCAATGCACCATGAAGGGCAGCGATGGACCCGAGTTCAGCATTACGACTCTGTGTGTGTGTGTGTGTGTGTGTGTGTGTGTGTAAGCACTAATTCAGATGCTCCGTACTGTATCATGCGAGCGTTCTCAGAATGTCAACAAGCGTTCAGGCCGAACCTTCAGCCTCTCGCTGCACTCAGCCTCGGTCAGCAGGGACCTCAGCGCCAAAACGCCAAACACAGCAGGAGGGCGGGGCCTAACCTGCCGCCGCCGCCACCCGTCAGAATGAAAACACGAGACATTTACACTCAGGGATTTATCTTTACAGAGTCTGTTTTCTTTCTCAAAATACTAAAATATCTAACACATGGAGGGAATTCAAATGGAAAATAATTACAAGATACTTCAGAACACCAGTAATAGTGTCTATTTCCGCTTTTCCACTCTACAATTCCAGCTCTACTCTCCTCGTCTCTCCTGGGTTTGGTTCTTTTCCTCTAGCCCGACTACAGACTCACGGTGGGCGTGGATCTTATAACACAGCTGCGCTAAAGTGCTGCGCAGAAGTGCGTGCATGTTCATCTATAACGCCACACAAACATCATTTTGTACTAACATATGTGCCACCGTGGTCTTTAAAGGAAAAAA
>RPOG01003566.1:26102-48512 GCA_008086565.1 Thalassoma bifasciatum | reverse complement strand
GCTGAAATACAGGACTCTCTGAAAGAATGTGGTCTGGCTGTTTCAAGATGCACAATAAGGAGGCACTTGAGGAAAAATGGGCTGAAGAAAGACATTTCTACACAAATGCCACAAAGTTTCCTGCTTACAATACGCCAAACAGCACAGAGACAAGCCTCAAAACTTCTGGAACAAAGTCATTTGGAGTGATGAGAGCAAAAGTGAACTTTTTGTCCACAACCATAAACATTGTTCCATTTGGAGAGGAGTCAACAAGGCCTATGATGAAAGGTCCACCATTCCTACTGTGAAACACGGAGGTGGATCACTGATGTTTTGGGGATGTGTGAGCTACAAAGGCTCAGGAAACTTGGTCCAAACTGATGAATGAAGGATGAATGCAGCATGTTATCAGAAAATACTGGAGGAAAATTTACACTCATCAGCCCAGAAGCTGCACATGAGACGTACTTGGACGTTCACACATGACAATGATCCAAAACACAAGGACAAGTCAAAGTTTTGCGATTAAAAGTTGAAATTTTGCACAAAAGAGGGGAAGAAAATCCAAATTTTTTGAGATGAAAGAAAAAAAATTGAGATAAATAGTCAAAATTTTGAGATAAAACCCCCAAAACATTGAGTAAAAAGACAAATTTCCACACAATTAAGTTAAATTCTTAAGACAAAAAGTTGAATTTGGGATAATTTCGTCATAATCTGAGGTATAAATTTGAAATATGGGATTTTAAGGTCAAAATCGAAAGACAAAAGTCAAAATTTGCCAAATAAAAAAGTCAAATTTTTGAGATAAAAAGTCAAACCTTGAGAAAACACCAATATTTAAGATCAAGGACAAAAAATTGAGAGTTGTAAGTTGATATTTTACAGAAGAAGTTATATTCCTGAAACTGAAAAGTGATGTTAGATGAAAAGCCAACAATTGGCTACAGCAGAATAAAGTGAAGGTTCTGGAGTGGCCATCTCAGTCTCCTGACCTCAATATGGAAACTTTTGACCAGGCTGATTCTGGAAGTTTCTGTTGTCATTTTGATTTAAAAAGAGTAAAGTATTTCTGTCTTTAATTCATCCTTCTTTCCCTCTCTCCTCTTTTCTCTCGGGGACTAAACTCTGCTGAGTGAGACATGATAACGAGTTAACGACCCGGCAGATTAACGGCCTCGTTAACTCCCGGTTTTCCAGCAGTTATCTGGTGTTTTCCTCCTGTGGGAGTGTGTGTTCACCCGTACGGAGGCTGTGGTTGAACTGGTCCCAGTGTGACGGTGAGTGGGAGTCCAGACGGGTGGAGCAGAAAGTGTCCGACAGCTGCAGACGCTCACTCTGTGGAAACCAGGGGATGAATCTGGAGATAAAAAAAAGCTTCGTAACGCCATGAATCACGGAGACGCTTTGGCCTCAAGATGCATCATGGGATCAGACGATTTCTGCAGAGTCACAACAAACATGAGGATATTTAAAAACAAAAATATGCTGAGAGGAGCTTTAGAGAGATTTACACCTCTGTGTCCAATCAAATCCCATAATTTGACTTTTAATCTCAAAATCTTGACGATTAAATCTCAAAATTTTGTTTTTGTTTCTCATAATTTTGACTTTTAATCTCATAACTTTGCTTTTTATTGCAAAATCTTGACTAATATATCACAAATTGGGTTTTTTTTCTCATAACTTTGACCATAAATCTCAAATATTAGCTGTTTATTGGAAAACTTGGCCTTTCATTTAAATTCTTTTTTTTTTGCCTCACTACTAATTTATAATTTTTTTCTCAAAATCTTCACCATTGATCTCAAATTTTGCTTTTTATTGTGAAATCTTGACTGTTTGTCTAAAAATCTTACTTTTAAATTTCAAATTTTGAATTTTTTTCTTCATAATTTTGACTATTGATCTCATAATGTTGCTTTTCATTGGAAAATTTGACCCTTCAAATTCATTTCAGGTTTATTTTCCCTCATTATTTTTCTTTTTTTCAATCCCAAAATTTAATTTCTATGTTCTTTTCTCAAAATCTTGACTGTTTACTTTAAAATGTTGATTTATTTTCTTCATAATTTTGATTATTGATCTCAAAATTGTGCTTTTTATTGTGAAATCTTAACTGTTTGTCTTAAAAAATCTTGACTTCTTAATTTCAAATTTTGACTTTTTTCCTCATAATTTTGACTTTTGACTGCAAAATTTTGTTTTTTACTGCAAATTTTGACCTTTCAATTTCAATTCGGGATTTTTTTCACTCATTATTTTCCTTTTTTAATTCCAAAATGTTATTTTTTTAATTTTTTTTTCTTAAAATCTAAACTTTTCCATTTAAAATTTTGACTTTTTTCCTCATTATCTTGACTTATGATCTCAAAATTGTACTTTTTGTCGAGCATTTTGACCTTTCAATTTCATTTTTTACCTCATTACTTTTCTTTTTAATCTCAAAATTTCATTGTTTTTCCTCAAAATCTTGACTTTCCATCTCAAATTTTTGAAAACAGTCATGGTGTAAATGTCAGATCACAAAGGCATTCTGGGTAGAATTCGAAAGCTGTTGTTTTACTAAACAGCTGGGAGGGGCTGAGGTGATTTACAAGTCACGACTGATTTATTTGGAGATAGAATTTCAAGTGGATGATGATGCCAACTTCAGTAATCTTTACCAGAAACACAAACGTGTAAAATCACATTTTGGAGCACGAGTCAGCTCCAGAAACTCAAATCTAGATTTTTTCAGTTTTCTTTAAATGCTATGTTTCTATTTTAGATGCATTTACGATGCTTTTGCAAAGAGCTGTAGCTGGATTTCTTGCACAGTGGAGGATTTATCTTGATTTCATTTGTTTTCTGCAGCTTTGCCTTGAAGACGTGACCCTGACGACGTGCAGGAAAATCAAAGGAAAAGATCATTTTAAAGCAGAATGTGAGTTACACTGAGTGTTTCTGACAGAAAAACAGGTCTGCTTTGTTTAACTAACTCCTTTACCTGTGATGCTGATGGATCTTTGGGGGGTCAGGTTCTGTTAGACGGGGGTCAGCAGGGTCCGAAGGGTCCGAAGTGTTACCATCATTGATTAATTGACTGATCTGAAAGTTCAGAGGAGAAAAAAAACAGCACAGGCTGAGTTTATCAGTTCAGCCAAAGTCCTCCATGCATGTGTGTGTGTGTGTGTGTGTGTGTGTGTGTGTGTGTGTTTCAGCATGTTTCATCACTTTTCTTATGCAATCACAGTGCAAGCTGTCAGGACTGAATGTAGAGAAACATCTCCACCTGCTGGAGGGAAACAGAACTGCAGCAACATGAGCTCAGACAGAAAAAAACAAACACACAACTTAAATAACATCAAGGATTTATATAACTCCTGAAAAACTTAATTCTGTTTCAAGTTATATTCCTGCTACGTGTGCAAAGTTTATAAATGAACTTAATAAAGAACACAAAGATCCTAGAATAAATAAAGTCGTTCTCAACCTTTTTGGGCTGTGACCTCGTTTTAACATCATAAAATTCATGGAGACCCCAGAGACTTTTTTCCCCTATAATTTGTTTTTTTCCTATTTCTTTTATACAGTACTGCAAATACAGAGTAGCAGAGAAGTATTAAAACACAAAATGACAACTGTGTTTTCCCCAATCAGGATATTTATCCCCAAGGGACAATTAAAGGCGGATAAAAACACCAAATCCAGGGAAATAAAAATAGAAAACAAATTGCTTGTGTGCTAAAATGCTTCATAATAAAATTCTGAAAATATTAATAACTTAAGAATAAGATGCTACAAATACTAAAACTCTGAATCCAGGAAAATGCAAAATAGAAAACAGATTGCTTTGATCTGCAAAAGCCCCAAATACTAAACTATTCAATAACAAAAAACTCAAAATACTTAAGTATTTAAAAATTAAGTACTAAAATAATTCAAAATATTAACTTTTTATCTCATAATTTAGACACTTATGTCAAAATTTCAACTTGTTGTCTTAATTTTTTTATTTTTTTAATTTGAAATTTTGACTTTTTATCGCAAAGTTTGGCTCTTCAGTCAAATTTTGTCTTTTATTTCATGGGTCACACTTTTTATACTCAAAATTTTGAATTAAAAAATGATAATAATGAAAAAATTTCAACACTTTATATCAAAATTGCGACCTGTCTTCTTAAAAATTTTGATTATTTTTAATTCAAAATATCAACTTTGATATTTTTAGTCAAATATGTTTTTATTGAGAAAAGAAATATTGCATACATTTTAAATATACATTCATGTCTCCTTTTACAATTTTCTGTTGTGGATTCCATTTTTATGTTTACCATTAAATTCAAACATTTTAACAAAGTTTTTAGAATCAATTGAAGAACAAAGATAATTGAACATGAACAGAAGGAAAGAGAGAAGCACAGTTAAAAAAAAAAAAAAAAAAAAAAAAGGGAAAAAAAAAAAAAAAAAAAAAAAAAAAAAAAAAAAAAAAAAAAAAAAAAAAAAAAAAAAAAAAAAAAAAAAAAAAAAAAAAAAAAAAAAAGGGGGGTATAAATAAATAATTGAGAGAGTGGAAAATAATAAATAAATAAATAAAAATAAATAGATAAGTCATAATAGTTAAATTAAAAAAAAAAAACATAACAGTAGTGATAATAATAATAATAATTCAACTTTGACATTTTTAATCCTAAAATTTGAGTTTTCCCCAAAAAAAATTTGAATATATATCTGCAAAAAGAAAATCTCATCAAAGCCAGTTTGTCAATTTTATACTTTTAATACTATTAGATGTTTGGTTCTTTACATTAGTTATGAGTTTCATCATGGCAAATGTTCCTTCAAACAGTAAAGGAGTGTTTTAAATAAATGTGTGGTAATATAGTTTTTAAATCTAACAGAAACAATAAGAATACAGCAGGATAATCTTGTTTATTTCCTCTAAAAACATTAAAAATGAGTTTTTTTTTCCTCCAAATGCATTTAAAGCTGGAGGAGAGTGACGTCACTGAGTGGGCGGTCCTTCCCCCTCGTCCTTGTTTTCCTTCTATCACGAGCTTGTTTCTCGTGCTCTGATTGGTCGGCCCCGGCCTGTTTCTCGTGCTCTGATTGGTGGATCCTCCCTCCGTTCCCTCACCAACATGGCGCCGACCCTGGTGGAGCATGTTGTCGCGGACGCTGGAGCTTTTTTAAAGAGAGCAGCTCTTCAGGTCAGATTTTATGCTTTTTTACAGGATTAATAAGGTTTCTGTTAAATTTTCCTTACAGACTGTCTGTCTTTGGAGCTTTGTTGTGTCTGTAAAAGAGAAAAATGAGGTGAAAGTGTCGAGGCCTCGCTGCGCAGACAGAAGAGAGGATGAAGAAAAAGATAAAAAACAATAAATATCTGTTTTAACAAGGATTATAGATCAAAATACTGAATATTATCCAAGCTTACACCAGTTTTAGGTGTAAATAATTTACTTCAAGGTTTATAACAGTCTTAACGCTGTAAAATAAATTAAATAATGAAAAATACACTCAAGTAATTTTTATTAATGACGTCATCTTTCAGTTTTCAAATCACACATTTTGTAATTTTAATTTTTTTTTTTTTTTTAGATCAGATATTTTTTTTGTCTTGTGTAAACAAAACAGTAATGATAATAATTCCAGCCTGAGTATGGAAGCCCAATTCTGCCAGTTAAAAAAACTCAATATGAAAAACCTGCTTTGCTGAGATTTTTTTTTTTTTTTTTGCAGAGATTAGAGAGATTGCAAGAGATTAAAAAGTGAAAATTTGGAGATAAAAATTGGAAATTTTTTAGTTAAAAGGTAAAAATATTGAGATTAAAAAGTGGAAATGTGTTAAAAAGTTGGAATCAAGAGATAAAAAGTCTAAATTTTGAGATAAAAAGGTGAAACTTAGGAGTAAAAAATGGAAATATTAGTTAAAAATGTTGTAATTAAGAGATAAATGAAAATTTGGAGATGAAAATGTGTTAGGAATTTTTTTAGTTAAAAGGTAATCATTTTGAGATAAAAAGTGAAAATGTGTTAGGAATTTTTTTGCACGTATTAAATTTTGAAATAAAAAAAAATCAAAATTTGGTTTTGATAAAGTTGAAATTTTGAGTTAATAAAGTTGAAATTTTGCGACAAAAGTAAAAAAAAAAAAAATTGGTTAAAAGCCAATACTTGAGTTAGTCTGATTTTTGATATTAATATTCCAAATTTTGAGATGAGAAGTTGAAATTTAAAGGTGAAAAGTCAAAATTTTGAGATTGAAATCTGAAATTTAAAGATGGATAGTTTAAATTTTGAAAAAAAAACAGGGCGAGCATATGAGTTTAAAAGTCTTTTTTTTTTTTAAGAAGTCCAAAATTTTAGCTGAAGTCGATATTTTGAGATAAAAAGTAAAAATTCTGAGTGAATCAAGTCTAAGTTTTTAGTAAAAATGTCTTAATTTTTAATTTGAAAAAAATAGAAATTGAGTTGAAAAGACCAAGTTTCAAGACACAAAAATTAAAAACAAGAGATTTAACAAAAAAGAAAGGAGGAAAAAGTAACAACAAACCTTGATGAGTATGTTGTTGAAAATAAATTATTTATTGACTCTTTCTCCCCCCAGCAGAGTCAAGTGCTAAATTTCATCCCTGATCCTGAGTTTGTTTGTTTGTTTTTAACATGTTTGTGTTGATTTTTGCTCCAGGAGATTGGAAAAAACATCTACACACTGAAGGATGTGGTGGAGGAGATCAGAGACAAAGCCACGAGGAAGAGTTTGTCTTTTCTGCCGTACCAGCTCAACTTTAAAGAGCCGCATCCTGAACACGTCAGACTGGGTAAGAAAACAACAACAGGGTCAATGACAAAAAGAGGGTCTAAAAACGTATTTTTAAAAAGTTCTTTGAAAATGAATAAAAACATATTTCTGAGAGAAGAATTATGTTTTCTAACAGATTTCAGTAGTTGACCAACATTTCAAAGTTTTTAGCTTCATTATTTTTTAGTATTTTTAATTTGAGCACCCAAAAATGTCAGGTGGTGCAACCAAATATATGAAAATATATTTATATGTTCCTGTTATTTTTTCTGTGTGAAATTATTGGCAAGTATCTCTCAAGTGTCTGTAGTGACTCATACATTTTCATTTTGTGTGTTTCATTTCTTTTATTTGTGAATAAGATAAATAATTTGATGTTAAAATAANAGCATAAAATAATGCCACTGTATTTTTAATTTCCATTTACAATAACTGACATTCAATTTTTAGAGTTTAATTACTGTGGATACTTGTCAGGACGGTTGCACCACCTGACATTTTGGGGGTTTGAGGAACCAAAACACAAAAAAACATGTTATATTTTAATAGTTTAAAGATGTGTTCAAATAACACAGGTTTCATAGAATAAAGAAATACATGTGATGAAATACTCAATTCATGATGGAAGGAAATATTGCACTCAGACACAAAAAAAGGGGACGTCACCTCATTGACCCAACAAACAAACGAAGTTCATCAGTGTTGATGTTTGTTCTGTGATAGTTTTTGCTTCATGTTTAAAAAAAAAAAAAGGTCTGATGTTTTATTGCTGTTGTGTCTTTTCTCAGTGACAGAGTTCTCCAAGAAAACCGGAGATTACCCGAGTCTTTCGGCCACAGACATCAAAGTTTTGGCTCTGACTTATCAGCTGGAGGTGGAAAACGTTGGGTCACAACACCTGAAGAAAGAACCAGAGGTCAAGGTACCTGATATTATTTTATTCTTTACTCCAGCAGATGTTTGATGATGCTTATTAGGGGAATTTACAGCTGTTTTTTTATTAATGTTGCAATAAAAATTCTGCGACTGGAGAAGATTAAAACAACAGGCAGCTCATTTTCTGTCCTGTTAAAGTTTAGTTTATTGTAAAGAGCAGGGGTCTGTTTCACAAAGCTGGTTTAGTGAAAACTCTAAGTCTATTAACCCTGAAATGAAGGAAACTCTGAATTTTCACAAATGGAGGTAACTCAAACAGAGAAAGAGGGGAAACTCTAACCTGTTTCTCAGAGAGAGGTAACTTCAGCTCTGGGTCAGTTACCGTAGTAACAGACGCTGTGTTTGATTGGTCCAAAAACACTTACTTGGACCTCAAAGAGAGACAGAGGCGGGAGAAAGTTGGTGTGTGGTACAAACTTTTCCTCATTCTTTCAGTCAGCGGCGAGTTTTGGCGTAACACGGCTCTGCTGTCTGTTATTTAAGAAACATACAAGTCCACTTTTGTCACAAACGTAGCATGAACTTTTGACAATGAACTCATTGATGAAGGTGCAGCATTATCAATATTAATATTTTTAATATTTTTCAGGAGATTATCATCAGAGCGCGCATGGATGTTCTGACATTTCCAGACAATTCTCTTTTTAAACGTTTCACATCACAGTCCATCATTTACAGACACAATAATCCGTCTTTACATTACAACATTAGTCTCTCACATCCCAGCAGATGTTGTGTTTGTGCTCCAATTTTTTGTAAATGGCAGGTTGTTTTTTTTTTAATAATAATATTGGAGATGCAAGGCAACTGTCTGCAGGTTGAGAAGACATTTATGTGTGTAAACATCATTATGATGGAGATAAAACAACTGCACAGTCAAACAGCCACGTAATATTTATTTAACGATGTAAAACATGATCAAAATGAGGTAAAACCCTGAGATTATGTGGAGGTCTCACCTGTTTGAACAATGTTCTTATATTTCATCTTAAGTTTCTGCAAAATCCCCAAATACTAAAATATTCAATAACAAAAAACTCAAAATACTTAAGTATTTAAAATTAAGTACTAAAATAATTCAAAATATTAACTTTTTATCTCATAATTTAGACACTTATGTCAAAATTTCAGCTTGTTGTCTTAATTTTTTGATTTTTTTAATCTAAAATTTTGACTTTTTATCACAAAGTTAGTCCAATTTTGTCTTTTATTTCATGGGTCACACTTTTGAACTCAAAATTTTGAATTAAAAAATGATAATAATAATTAAATTTCAACACTTTATATCAAAATTAGGACCTGTTCTCTTAAAAATTTTGTTTTTTTTTTATTTCAAAATATCAGCTTTGACATTTTTAGTCAAATATGTTTTTATTGAGAAAAATAATATTGCATACATTTTAAATATACAGTCATGTCTCCTTTTACAATTTTCTGTTATGGATTTCATTTTTATATTTACCATTATATTTAAACATTCAACTCCTTGAGATTATGTGGAGGTCTCACCTGTTTGAACAATGTTCTTATATTTCATCTTAAGTTTCAGCTGAGTGAGCTTCTCCCCTGCAGGATTGCACCTAAATAAAATAAATGAATGATCTACATTCAGCAGTTTTCCCTGTAATATTACTGTGATTGTTGGACTACATTTAAACTTACGTATTGACCAGAGCAGCGATGTTCTCTCACACCGTCTCCCTCTCTTTTGCAGCTGCTGTGCTGTTGCACTTTTTTCCTAAAATCATGTTAAATTCTCTGTATGAGCGCATTAAGATTTCCAGTTCTCGCGGGGTTAAAAAAACGCCGCCCTCTGCTTCCCTGTTGCCATGGTGACTCGTTGAATCGGGGCTCCACTAATGCTGTCTTTTTACAGCGGTGGTGCTTAACTCCAGGTGAAACTACTCCGAGTTGATCAAACAAACTCAAATCAGCTGGAACAGAAAACTCAGAGTTTTCTATCTCAGAGGAGATCAACTCAGAGTTCAGGGTTTAACTCAGAGTTTGTTAAACCTGCTTCGTGAAACAGACCCCTGGTTATCTGTTGTTTTCAGCAGATTGTGACTGTTAAATGTTTGGATGTGAAAACTGTTTCAGCTGAATATTCAGAGCACACGGCGTCACCCTGAGACTCCTGTCAACGTCGCTGGATTTCACTTCCCCTCAAAGGTAAAACTCCCTCAGAGGTTTAGTTTTGAGTTTATTCCTCCTAAAAAGATAAGAGCAGGACCGTTAAACTTAAAAACGTGTTTCATCTTTTATTTTCAGAAACCTGTCGACAGTTCAAGTGTCAAACAGACAACAACAGAAACAGAAATAGAGACGTTAAAATCAGAAAAATCAGGCGACAGCGACGAGTTTAACAGCTTCAACTTCTGGAAACAACCGCTGCTGTCGTTCAACACAGAGCTGCTGGATTTACTGGTCAGTTTACTCACTGATTCTGAGATAAATATAATAATAATAATAATAATAATACATTTTATTTAAGGGCGCCTTTCATGGCACTCAAGGTCGCCTTACAAGAATAAAAGGGCATTAAAACTAAAACAGATATAAAACAAGAAATACAGTACAGTTCAATATATAACAATAAATTAAGATACAAAACAGTGCAAAAAAGAAAGATGAAACTTTGAAATAAAAAGACAAAATGTATAAGTGAAAAGCTGAAATATTAGATAGTGCAGTTAAAATTTTGAGAAAAAAAGTTGATGTTGAGAAACAAGTAAATCTTTGAGCTAAAAAAAAAAAAATGTATAGGTTAAAAAGTCAAAACATTACAAAGTTAAGGTTAAATTTTGAGAACGTAAAAATTGAATTTTAAGAATAAAACTTGAAATTTTGAAAAAAACGGCTCAAATTTTGAGATAAAAGGTGAAAAATATGAGATAAAGTAACATTTTGAGACAAAATTTGAAATTTAAAGTAGAAAAGTTGAAATCTGGATTTATTAAAGTCAAAATTTTTAGTTTTCTCAAGTTGAAATTCCAGATAAAAATTCAAAATTTGAGATAAAAAGTCAAAATAATGAGTCAAAACTTGAAAATTTGAGTTAAAAGTCAAAATGTATAGGTGAAAAGTTGAAATATTAGATAATGAGGTTAAAATTGTAAGAACAAAGTTGATGTTTAGAAAAAAGTAAATCTTTGAGTTAAAATAAAATTAAAATTTATAGGTTGAAAAGTCAAAACATTACACAATTACGTTTGAATTTTGAGAACAAAAAGCTGAATTTTAAGAAAATCTTGAAATTTTGAAAAAAAAAGCTCAAATTTTGAGATAAAAAATTACAAATTAGAGTTAAAGTGACATTTTGAGTTAATAAAGCTGAAATTTTGAAACACAGTAGAAAATTTGAGATGAAAAGTCAAGATTTAGAGTTAAAATGTCAAAATTTAAGGTAAAAAGTCAAAACATAACACAATAAAGTTTAAATTTTGAGAACAGAAAGCTAAATATCAAGTAAAAGTTGAAATTAAAAAACAAAAAAAAAAAGCTCAGATTTTCAGATAAAGTTAAAAATATGAGTTAAAGTGACATTTTGAATTAATAAAGCTGAAATTTTTAGGCTAATAGCCCCAATTTCAAGATAAAAAGTCAAGATTTTGAGTCAAAATGTCAAATTTATAGGTAAAAAGTCAAAATATAAGTAAATAAATGCAAAATTTTGAGAGACAAAAGTTGAAATTTTAAGTAGAAAAGTTGAAAACTGGATTTATTAAAGTCAAAATTTTTAGTTTTCTCAAGTTGAAATGTGAGATAAACAGTCAAAATGTTGAGTTTAAAATTCAAGATTTTTTTTCAGACTTGATCAAGCAGCAAAGATTTTTTTTAAGTTTTTTTCAGTTGCCTGAACTCATCTATGAGTAAACTACAATAAAAAAACTAAAGTTCAAAGTGAAGTCCACTGATGTGGTTTTACAGTTTAACGTCTCTTTAAGTGATGATGATGATGATGTTTGATTTTCTTCGTCCTGCCTAATGTGAAGATGTCGCTCTTTGATTTGTTGGTGTCGTTCAGGATCCTGTGGATGAGCTGAACTCAGAGAACAAACACAAACAGACGGAAACAGAAACAGAGAAACAGACGGAAACACAAACAGAGAAACAGACGGAAACAAAAACGGAAACAAAAACGTCTGCGGACGAGTTCAACAGCTTCACCTTCTGGAGGCAGCCGCCGCCGAGCGTGGACGAGAGTCTGCTGCTGGAAATACTGGTCAGTTTACAAACCCAGCAGGAAGAAAAACAGAAAATAAGAAAAGAGTCGTGTTTGAATAAAGGGTTTATCGAGCGTTTGTTTGTGTCACAGAGCGAAGACGACGTCTCAAAGTCCGACTGCGCGTTGGACACGTCAAAGAACCAATCAGACGACGAGGACAAAGAGAACGAACCTGCAGAGGAAGAAGAAGAAGAAGAGGAGGATGATGAAGATGATGGAGGAGGTTGGATCACTCCCAGTAACATCCAACAGGTGAAGATCGACTCTGGTGATTGGACGACTCCTGCTGACGTCAGAGTCGGGTGTTTGACCACAGACTTCGCCATGCAGGTGAGAAAAACACGTTTCTGACCAGAAATCAGCAGAATTTAGAAATATTTTAGTAATCCCAGAGTTACCACCGCTCTTAACCTGATTCAGCAGTAAAAGAATAAATGAGACTGAGCTAAAATCAGCAGGAATATAAACAAAAGATAGAAAATGAGCCGTAGGTACCAAAAGCTCTAAGTATAAAAGATTAAACAGTTTTTATATGAAATAGATCAGGGGTGTTAAAGAGTTGTAATTAAGAGATAAAAAGTGGAAATTTTGAGTTAAAAAATTGATTTTTTTTTAGTTAAAAGGTAAAAATGTTGAAATTAAAAAGTGGAAATGTGGTAAAAAGTTGAAATCAAGAGATAAAAAGTCTAAATTTTGAGATAAAAATTTGAAATTTTGAGATAAAAAGTGGATATTTTGAGTTAAAAGGTGAAACTTAGGAATAAAAAATGGAAATATTGGTTAAAAAAAGTTGTAATTAAGTGACAATTTGGAGATAAAAAGTGGAAATAGGTTAGGAATTTTTAATCAAGAGATAAAAAGTCTAAATTTGGAGTTAAAAAAGTTGTAATTAAGAGATAAAAAGTAAAAATTTTGAGATATGAAGTGGATTTTTTTTTTAGTTAAAAGGTAAAAATGTTAAGATTAAAAAGTGGAAATGTGTTAAAAAGTTGTAATTAAGAGATAAAAAGTCAAAATTTTGAGATAAAAAGTGACAATTCTTATTTAAAAATTTGGAATCAAGAGATAAAAAGTCAGAATTTTGAGATGAAAAATGGAAATTTTGAGTTAAAGAGTTGTAATTAAGAGATGAAAAGTGAAAATTTGGGGATAAAAATTGGATTTTTTTTAGTGAAAAGGTAAAAATTTTGAGATAATAAGTGAAAATGTGTTAGGAATTTTGATTCAAGAGATAAAAAGTCTAGATTTCGAGTAAAAAAGTTGTAATTAAGAGATAAAAAGTGAAAATTTGGAGATAAAAATCTGAAATTTTTTAGTTAAAAGGTAAAAATTTTGAGATTAAAAAGTGAAAATGTGTTAAAAAGTTGTAATTAAGAGATAAAAAGTGAAAATTTTGAGATATGAAGTGGATTTTTTTTTTAGTTTAAAGATGAAAAGTTATGAGATTAAAAAGTGAAAATGTGTTAAAAAATTGGACTCAAGAGATGAAAAGTTAAAATTTTGAGTTAAAAAGTGAAAATTCTGATTTAAAAAGTTGGAATTGTGAGATGAGTTGAAATTTTAAAATAAAAAATGGAAATCTCAAGTTTAAAAGTTGGAATTAAGAGATTTAAAGTCAAAGTCTTCAGATAAAAAGTGGAAATTTTTATATATAAGTTGGAATGAAGAGATTAATCAAAATTTTAAGGTAAATTGTGGAAACTCTGCATTAAAAAGTCGAATTTTTGAGATAAAAAGTCAAAAGTTTGAGATTAAAGTTGGAAATTTGGAGTTAAAAAGTTGAAATGTTGAGTTTAGAGTCAGTTCCTGACTTTTAAATAGTGAAATTAATAACTTCACCTCACTGCTTTGTTTTTATTTAATATTTCTCTGTTTAGATTTCAGTTTGTGTTTTTTGTTTTGGTGCAGTTTGCTCATCATAAGCTTCTATAAAAAAACAGTTTCTCCTCATATTTGACTGAATATTTCTCATAACTATGATTTTTAACTCAGATTTAATCTGACGTGATCAGGCGAGGAGCAGGAAGTGTCATCAACAGTTTCTTCTTGTTTTTTTTCTCTGCACTTTTCACCTTTAAACGTGTGATTTTGTGGTTTTGTGACCTGGTTCTCCTGCAGAACGTCCTGATCCAGATGGGTCTGCACGTTCTGTCTGTGGGCGGGATGTTGATCAAACAGGCCAGAAACTACATCCTCAGGTGCCACGCCTGCTTCAAGTGAGTCCAGCCAGGTTTTTAGACCTTTTTTTACAAAACTTAAAAACCAAAACTCTGCAGACTCTTTTACAGCAGCACGTTTGGTGATTTATGTTTTTCTTCAAGTTTGATTTAAAATCTATTGATCAGCTTCATAGTTTCTGAGCTGTAACTTTTCTAAGGAACAAACAGAAGAATCTAAAGCTGCAGAAAATGTTTTATCGTTTCCAAACTGAGGCTGTTTCTGATTCCAGGACGACGAGCAACATGAACAAAACGTTCTGTTCTCACTGCGGGAACCAAACTCTGAAGAAGGTGGCGGTGACCATCAACGAGGACGGCAGCAAACAGATGCATTTCTCCAAAAACCCCAAAGTGCTGAACTCACGAGGACTCAGGGTGAGAGACGCTCACTTTCACTCATCCTCTTTATTTTATTCTGTGGGACTTTGTGCACAACTGGGCGTTAAAAAAAAAAAAGGAGACTATGAGGGGGAGATTGATGCCACAGAAACAGAGTCAAAGAAAAATAAAGCTGTGTTGATTTACAGCTGGAAAAAAGGTTTTAGAGAGTCAGAAAAACCATGTGTCACCGCGCCCTGAAAGTTGAGATTTGACTTAGAAAATGGTCAGTTTGTTGCAAAAAAATGGCCTAAAAGTGGCAAAAAAGAGTGAAAAGTGTCAAAAATGGGCAAAATTTGTCAAAAAATTGAGAGGAAAATTTAGAAAATGCCAAAATTAGCAAAAATGGAGAAAAAAGTGATTAAAAAAACAGTGAAATGGCCAAAGTCAACAAAAATGGCAAGAAAGCTGGGATCAAACTTGGGAAAAAGTCAGTTTGTTTTTTTTTTTAAAAAGGTTCAGAAGGGGCAAAAAAGAAGTGAAAAGTTACAAAATTGGACAAAAACAAGAATTGAGATAAAACCTGGAAACCTAATTTTCAAAAAAAATGATCTAAAAAATAACAAAAATTTGCAAAAAAAAAAATTGGAGAAAACTTTAGAAAATTACAAAGGTAGCAAAAAGTTAAAAGAGGTAAGAATAGGGCAAAGCCAACAAAAATGGCAAGATATTTGAGATTAAACTTGAATAATTGTTGAGTCAAATGCAAAAAAAAAGTGGTCTAAAAAAAGTCACAAATGACAAAAATGGACAAAAACAACAGAAATTGGCAAGAAAATGTTAGTGCACCTGGAAAAAAGTGAGAAAGTATCAAAAAATGGTCCCAAAATGTTAAAAAGAAGTGAAAAGTGGTAAAAAAAACTTTTAAGAAATGCAGAAAGTAGCAAAAATGGTGGGAAAAAAAGAGATGAAAAATAATGAAAAGTGGTTAAAAAAAATGGCTAAAAAGCAACAAACGTGACCAGAAAAGTTGGGATTTAACTTGAAAAATGGTCAGTTTGTTTCAAAAATGGTCCAAAAGTGACATAAATGGGCAAAAATAACAAAAATGGAGATAAAACTTGGAAGCTAGAGAGAAGGTTTAATTAAAGTATGGTCCAAAAGTGACATAAATGTCCAAAAACAACAAAAATTTGCAAGAAAATTTTGGAGGAAACTTCTGAAAATTCAAAAAAGTAGCAAAAATGGTGAAAAAAGTGATGGAAAAACAGTTAAAAGTGGCTAAAAGTGGCCAAAGACAACAAAAATGACTAAAAGTTGGGATTAAACTTGTATAATTGTCCAGTTGTTGCAAAAAAAAGTGATGAGTGACAAAAATGGGCAAAAAAAAGCAAAAACTTTCAAGAAAATTGGGAGTGAACGGGGAAAAAAGTGAGAAAGCATCAAAAAATGGTCCAAAAGTGACTAAAATGGACAAAAATCAACAAATATCAGCATGACATTTTTGCTGGAAACTTAAAAAAAAAGCAAAAAGCAGCAAAAATGGTGTGAAAAAAGAGATGAAAAATAATGGAAAGTAGTGAAAATGGCCAAAAAGCAACAAACATGACAAGAAAGTTGGGATTCAACTTAGAAAATAATCAGTTTGTTTTAAAAAAAAATGGTCAAAAAGTGGCAAAAATTGTCAAGAAAATTGGGAGTGAACCTGGAAAATAGTGAGAAAGCATCAAAAAATGGTCCAAAAAGCAACAAGAATTAGAAAAAAAATTCTGGAGGAAACGTTAAAAAAATTAGAAAGTAACAAAAATGGTGAAAAAAGTGAAGAAAAATGGTGAAAAGTGGTAAAAATAGCAAGAAAGTTGGGATTAAACTTGGAAGATAGTCAGTTTGTAGCAGATAAAATGGCCAAAAAAAAGAGTGAAAAGTGACTTTAATGGAAAAAAAAAAATAGCAAAAAAAAAAATTGGGGCAAACTTTAAAAAAAATTCATAAAGTAGTTTAAAGTTGTAAGATTGGCAAGAAAGTTGGGATTAAACTTGGAAAATAGTCAGTTTGTTTAAAAAAAAATGGTACAAAAAAGTGGGGGGAAGAAATATAATAAACTTTTTTGACACAGAAGAACATAAGCACAGTTGGATTATTATTGTGAATTAATGTAATGTTTAATTTTTCTGTTTGTGTGTTTGTTTGTGTTTTTGTTTTTGTTTTTGTTTGTTTTTGTTTGTCAGCACTCGCTGCCTCTGCCTCAGGGGGGGAAACACGCCAACAACCCTCACCTGGTGGAGGATCAGCGTTTCCCCCAGCAGAGACTCTCCCACAAAGCTCGTCAGAAAACAGACGTCTTCAACCCCGATTACCTGGCGGGAAGTTCACCTTTCAGCCAGAACGACATCTACAGCCGCGCCGCCAACCTGCACATCAGAGACGCTCAGTGTGGGGGGGGGCGACGGCGAGCAAACCCCAACGCCAGCCACAAGAAGTTCGTGAAGAAGAAGTGAAGAGACGCAGACGGAGACTTTTGAGAATCAGTTTGTTCCTCAAAAACCAAACCAGCATTTTCTCTCAGCTGTTGTTAAACCTGATTATTAATAATATCAAATTTCTCTGATTCACACAAATAAACGTTTCAACTTCACCTGCTGCAGCAAAACTCTGAATATTTCCAACTAAAGCTGAACGACAAATACTTTTATATTTCTGCTTAAATCAGGATACAAATCTCAATATTATTATTTCTCTTCTAAATGTAAAAAAAATGACACCAGTATAATAATTAAACATTAGTCTAATTGAGATTATTGTTTCCTATATTGCAATTATGATTTTTTTTTTGTGCAATTATTTCTAGGTTTCCATCTTCTCTGTTTTTAAACAAACAACAACAACAACTGGGACTGAGTTTTCTTCAATTTACTCACTTTTAACTTCTTTTTTATCACTTTTGGACCAGGTTTTGATACTTTCTCACTGTTTTGGTTGTTATCACCCATTTTTTTTGCCACTTTTCACTCACAGGTATCAAAAATGGTCCAAAAGTGGCATAGAAAATAGTGAAAAGCAACTAAAAATGGGCAAAAAAGCAACAAGAATTAGCAAAAAAAAATTCTGGAGGAAACGTTAAAAAAATCAGAAAGCAGCAAATATGGTGAAAAAAGTGAAGAAAAACAGTGAAAAGTGGTAAAAAAATTGCCATAGTTAACAAGAATGGCAAAAAAGTTGGGATTTAACTTGGAAGATAGTCAGTTTGTAGTAGATAAAATGGCCAAAATTGCAAAAAAAAAAGAGTGAAAAGTGACTTTAATGGCATAAAAAGCAAAAAAAAATTGGTGCAAACTTTTAAAAAATTCATAAAGTAGTTTAAAGTGGTAAAATTGGCAAGAAAGTTGGGATTAAACTTGGAAAATAGTCAGATTGTTGCAAACACTGGTCCAAAAGTGGCAAAAACTGGCAAAGAAAGTTGGGATTGAACCTGTAAAATAGCAAGAAAGAATAAAAAAATGTTCCAAAAGTGTTAAAAAAGAAGGTAAAAGTGGTTAAAATTTGTAAAAAAAACACTTTTCACTCTTTATTTTGCTACTTTTGGGCCTTTTTCTGAACAAACTGACCATTTTTTGTTGACTTTGGCCATTTTTCACTGTTTTTTTAATCTTTTTTGCGTCTTTCTGAATGATTTTTTTAGTTTCCTCCTAAGTCTCCGCGCTAATTTTTGTTGCTGTTTGACCATTTTAGTCACTTTGCTCTATTCTTACAATTTGAACCATTTTTTTGAACCATACTGACTAATTCCCAAATATAATCCAAGCTTAAATGCCAATTTATGTTGCTCTTGTGGCCATTTGTACCAATTTTTCACTTTTTTAAAATCACAATTTTCACCATTTTTGCTACTTTCTGAATTTTTCAAAGTTTCCTCACAAAAATATCTCTCTGATTTTTGTTGTTTTGGGCCATTTTTGTCACTTTTCACTTCTTTCTTGACAATTTTGGACCATTTTAGTTTGATACCCCGACTATTTTCCAGGTTCACTCCCAATATTCTTGACAATTTATTTTGTTTTTGACTCTTTTTGCCACTTTTGGGCATTTTTTTTTGCAACAAACTGACTATTTTCCAAGTTTAGACCCAACTTTGTTGCTTTTTTTTGGTCAACTTTAGCCATTTTTTTCACTTTCGCTTATTTTTTTCCACAGTTTTTGCAACTGTCTGAATTTTTCAAGTTTCTTCTGAAATTTTCTCACTAATTTTTTGTCACTTTTTACTCTATTTTTTCCACAATTTGACTCTTTTCTTTGCTACTTTTTGAGTATTTACAGATTTTATCTCAATTTAAATGCCAGTTTTTCTGCTTTTTGGTAACTTTTCACCACCTCAAACTAAGTTTTATTTCTCCTTTTTGCTGTTTTTGTCTCATTTCCCCACTTGTATAGTTTCTTTTGTAAAGGTAGTTTTTAACAGTTTGTCTCTTTGGTTGAGTAACTCTGGTGTAGAACAGAAAACATCTGCTGAATAAAAAACTGTAACTGATATTTTGACACATTTCAGGTTAAAGAAAAATGTCACTGTCTGACAGTAGAATAGTAAAACATCAGCTGCTGAGGTTTGATCTTTTTTATTTTACAGATTAAATCAAACATTCATTGTCGTCCTGACACCAGACAGTGAGAAAAAGTTGTTAATTTAGTTTTTTAAATAATCCCCAGAGTCTCCAAACACCCACATTTATGAAGCAGTCAGACGTTAAACTGCAGGAATTCGTCTTTAAACTTCATCACTCCAGAGAAAACTCTTCATCCTCCTCTTTCTCCTCGTTCTCCTCTGGTTTTGTCTCTATTTCGTCCTGGTCTTCAGACTCGGTCTGTGCTGGTTCAGTTTCTGTCTCCTCCTCCTTCAGTTCAGGCTCTTTAACCGTCTCCGTGAGCTCAGGGTCAAAGGTCAAGCTGCCCAGCTCTGAGCTGATGTCGATTTCCGGCGCCGTCGTGGTCGTCAGCGGTAACATCTCTCTCTCAGGAAGAAGAAAGTCCAGAGGCTGGAGGACGGAGACGAGGTCGATGGCGCCCAGGCTGCCGTACTTATGCAGCTGAGTCACAGGAACACCTGCAGAGGAAACACACACCTGGATTATTCCTGCAGCTCTGTGAGTCAATTTATTTATACAGAGAAGAAAACAACAAAGGATCAGGGCCACACTGAAAAAAATGAATATTATTTTAAGAATAAAGTTGCAATGTTACTAAATTAAAGCTGAAACAAAATCACAATCTGACAAGATCTTATATTTTTTAAAAAGTTATGAGATCATAGTCAAATTAAATTAGTTATATGAAACAATTTAAGTAAACAAAAATCAAATTTTACGAGATCAAAGCTAAAATATAATGAAAATGTTTCTAGTTCAGTCGTTAGTTTACGAAATCAGTTTCAAGATAAAGTTATAGATAAGTCAAAAAATCATGAGGAATCTTATTAGACTTGAGTTCACATCAACACACAATTTAACAAGATCAAATTTAAGAGATTAAAGTCCCATAAAGAATTATAATTCACCAGATTAAAGTCAAAATGAGATTATGACTGTAAACGATTAAAGTTTAATTAAAACTGTAATGTATATGTCAAAGTAGCAAAAATGGTAAAAGTGGCCAAAGCCGACAAAAATGACTAAAAGTTGGGATGAAACTTGTATAATTGTCCAGTTGTTGCAAAAAAAAAAAAAAGAGTGACAAAACAAACAAAGAAAAACCTTGAAGAAAATTAGAAGTGAACTGGGAAAAGAGTGAGAAAGTATTAAAAAATGGTCCAAAAGTGTCAAAAAATAAGTGAAAAGTGACTAAAATGGATATAAAGCAATAAAATATGAGCATGAAAATTTTTGGGGGAAAGTTTTAAGAAATTCAGAAAGTAGCAAAAATGGTGAAAAAAGTGAAGAAAAACAGTGAAAAGTGGTAAAAATGGCAAGAAAGTTGGGATTAAACTTTGGAAAAAGTCAGTAAGTTGCAAAAATATGGTCAAGAGTGACACAAAAAAGAATGAAAACCGTCAAAAATGGGCAAAAAACAACAAAAACTGGCAAGAAATTTTTGAGTCAACCTGGAAGATAGTGTGAAGGTATCAAAAATGGTCCAAAAGTGGCAAAGAAAAGAGCGCAAAGCAACTAAAAATGGCCAAAAAAGCAACAAATTGAGCAAAAACAATTCTGGAGGAAATGTTAAAAAAATCAGAAAGTATCAAATATGGTGAAAAAAGTGAAGAAAAACAGTGAAAAGTGGTAAAAAAAATGGCCATAGTTAACAAAAATGGCAAAAAAGTTGGGATTTAACTTGGAAGATAGTCAGTTTGTAGCAGATAAAATGGCCAAAAATACCAAAAAAGAGAGTGAAAAGTGACTTTAATGGAAAAAAAAGCAAAAAAAAAATTGGTGCAAACTTTAAATAAATTCATTAAGTAGTTTAAAGTGGTAAAATTGGCAAGAAAGTTGGGATTAAACTTGGAAAATAGTCAGATTGTTGCAAACACTGGTCCAAAAGTGACTAAAATGGACAAAAAGCAACAAATATTTGCATGAAATGTTTTGCGGAAACTTTTAAAAAATGCAGAAAGTAGCAAAAATGATGGAAAAAAAGAGATGAAAAATAATGAAAAGTGGCTAAAAGTGGCCAAAGCCAACAAAAATGGCTAAAAGTTGGGATTAAACTTGTATAATTGTCCAGTTGTTACAAAAAAAAGTGGTTGAAAAAAGTGATGAGTGATAAAAATGAGCAAAAAAAAGCAAAAACTTTCAAGAAAATTGGGATTGAACTGGGAAAATAGTGAGAAAGTAATAAAAAATGGTCCAAACGTGACTAAAATGGACAAAAAACAACAAATATTAGCATGACATTTTTGCTGAAAACTTTAAAAAAAAAGCAGAAAGCAGCATAAATGGTGTGAAAAAAGAGATGAAAAGTAATGAAAAGTGGTGAAAATGGCCAAAAAGCAACAAACATGACAAGAAAGTTGGGAATCAACTTAGAAAATAGTCAGTTTGTCTTAAAAAAAATGGTCCAAAAGTGGCAAAAAGTTGGGATTGAACCTTTAAAATATCAAGAAAGAATAAAAAAATGTTCCAAAAGTGTAAAAAAAGAAGGTAAAAGTGTTTAAATGTGTAAAAATCAGTCCCAGTTGTAGTGGTAGTGGGTTGTTGTTGTTGTGCTGTAATTAATGAAACTGTTCATGTTCTACAATGAGTTTGTTTAAAAACACAGAAGATGGAAACTAGAAAAAACTGTCACAAGAGTGGGAATAAAGTAAAAAATATCTGACTGAATACACACTTATTGTATCGCCCTCTAGAGGCTAAAATGAGTAATTACAACACCCATGATGATGCTGGTGTTTCTGGAACAGCAGCTAAAGTATCAGGGTGTAAATGACTTAAAAACATCTGATTATTCAAAACAAAAGTGAGTGAAAGATTTTTAAATGATAAACTGAATAATCTAAATCAATAAAAGTCCAGAGACTGATTCTGGTGTGATAAAAACAAATGTTCTGACCCAGAATGAGAGCGAGCTGAGCCGGAGGAAAGAGCAGCTGCAGGCAGCGGTTCAGAAACGGCAGCAGGTCTTCAGCGTACGCCGAACAAAACTGAACAAACAGCTCCTTCTCTCTGCTGCTGAAGGCCGACTCCTCAGCGCGGTGGAAAACCAGGATCTGACGGGTCACCTGACAGGAAACACAACATTAGTTTATTAAAAATAGAGAGTTTCAGCAGAGGAAAGTGAAGGTTCTGGAGTGGCCATCTCAGTCTCCTGACCTCAATATCATTGAGCCACTCTGGGGAGATCTCAAACCTGCAGTTCATGCAAGACAGAGCAAGAATTTACAGGAACTGGAGGCTTTTTGCCAAGAAGAATGGTCAGTTTTACCATCTGAGAAAATAAAGACCCTCATCCACAACCAGCAC
>RPOG01003566.1:0-22312 GCA_008086565.1 Thalassoma bifasciatum | reverse complement strand
ACAACCAATGTAATAATGTGAAATGTTATTTTAACATCAAATTATTTATCTTATTCACAAATAAAAGAAATGAAACACACAAAATGAAAATGTATGAGTCACTACAGACACTTGAGAGATACTTGCCAATAATTTCACACAGAAAAAATAACAGGAACATATAAATATATTTTCATATATTTGGTTGCACCACCTGACATTTTTGGGTGCTCAAATTAAAAATACTAAAAAATAATGAACCTAAAAACTTTGAAATGTTGGTCATCTACAAAGAACTTTTTAAAAATAAGTTTTTAGACCCTCTTTTTGTCATTGACCCAATTATAATGGATTCTATGTTTATACAGTATTTTAATACAGTGACCATAAGTAAAAATGACTAACATTATGTTAAAGTTTATATTAAAGAATATAGATAAAAGGTTAGCTGACTGGATTTTCGACGGTGTGGAAACTGATGAGTTTAACTTTCCCTCTGCTCCTTTCTGGAAATGTAAATAAGTGAAATCAAGTTTCTCTGTTTTGACTTTCTGTTTTGTTTTTCTTTTACATTTTTCTAAATAAACATTTTCCTTCCTTCAGTATCTGCAGGACCCCCACCATCTTGAGAGCGTCCTCCAGACACTTGGTGACGCCCTGAGCCAGTCCCACGGGGCAGCAGAGCCGCAGGTCGTTGAACGCCGTCAGGATGTTGTTGAGGAAGCAGGCGAGCGGCTGGAAGTCCAGCAGGGACATGGGGGGCTGCAGGGTGCCGGGCTGGGTGCTGGGGGCCACGGGGGGGATGGTGCCCCCCAGGACGGAGGGCAGAGAGATGAGGGTGTACAGGTTCATGTCCTCCTGGAACTTCTCCACCGCCTCCTTCACCGCGCCACGGAACGTCTCCGCCGCCACCCGCTGGAACATGGGCGCCAGCTGCCCGCGGAAGTCGGCCCCCACCCTGCTGAAGGAGAGCCCGAAGTACATGCACTGACCCAGCAGGGAGTCCAGGCGCCCCCCCACGCCTCGCTGCAGGTCCCTGTCCAGAGTCTCCAAGAACTCCGCCACCTTCTGCACCACCCAGCCGTGGAAGATCGCCGCTTCGTTCACCGCCACCTGGCCCCCGGCGGCGGGGGGCAACAGCGGGTCCTCGTCGGAGAAGATGGCTCTGTACTGGGTGATGATGTCGAACAGGTGGACCCTGCACGCCTCGATGGTTTTGGTGATGTGGAAATAGGGGTCGTCCTCGGGGATGGCGCCCAGGATGGAGCTCAGCCAGGTGCCTCGAGCCTGCAGGAACTTCACCCGAAGCTCCGCCTCCGTGAAGACGTCCATGCGGCGCAGGTATCCAATCACGCGCAGGCAGACGGGGAGCTGAGAGTTACTGCGCAGCTGCTGCAGGAGCTGGTTGAGCATCAGCTGAGTGGACTGACGCACTTCACGGACGATTCCCTGAAATTAAAAAAAAACATTTCATTAATGTGAAAATACAGAAAATCAAAGTCCTTCTCTACACTGGTTCTAAGAGAGTAAAGCTGATACTAAAAGGTGACGTGGACGGACTGCCGGTCACTCATTGGTCAGAGAATGTCGTCTCTGCAGCTTCTGACTCTGAACAAATCACTTACAAGAGGCAAAGGAATAAGTCAGCGACGGGTTTTTAATGACATTTAAACCTGACGGCACAGAACCAGACTGAATGAAGACAAAATACAGCCCTAAAATGCTCCTTCATGATTCCTAAAGAAGTTAAAAGTCCTTTTTAAAGCAAAAAGAAGTTAACAGCAAAGATAGTTGGCTTTAAAGAGTCTTTTAAATTAAATCAAAGTTGGTCGGTGCAGGAGCGATCTGTCTGCCACGAGAGTCTTTAAGCACCAATCAGTCCATTAATCCACAGGGAACCAAAAAGGAAAACCAGTTCAAAGAAGAATGATTGATCAACAACAAATCTCTGCTATACCAGGCCCAAAAATCAAAAATTAAAGTGATCTCACTGGATCCAGGGAAGAGTTGATGTCAGGAAGCAGCTCCTTCGTTTTCCTCCGCGTGCAGCAGCACCAGGCTGTTGTTTACCTCCGTTGTCATGACGACACACATTGAGCCGCTGTATTACTTTAATGAAATCTTTTTAAAGCTTTTTAAAAAGGAAATTTCTGGTGCCACTGTGTATACAATCATGTTTTACTACAAACACACCGCAATATCTACTTGTACGTGCGTGAAGACGCGTCGTGAAATCGCGTCGACACAATATTCTAGGTGCGGGTGGCACTCAGACATCAGCCCGATCTCCTTTTCTTGGTTTGGGTCATCTCTGCTCATCTCTAGAGCTGGAATTGTGTAGTGGAAAAGAGCCGTAGAACTATAATTAATAACTCGATGAGAGTCTGGACTGACCTGGATGACGGGCAGCGACGAGTGTTTCTTCTCCAGCCTCTTCACGTACGCCGCCAGCTCCAGCGCCTCCTCGTAGTACCCGTTGCGGACGCAGGTGTCCATGAGCTGAGGGATCTCCAGGATCTCCAGGATCTCTGTGTGACGGTTCAACGTGAGGCTGTTCATCCGCCGGCTCGCTCCGATCTCCTCCGCCTCCTTCATGAACCCTCTGGGAAAAAAAAGAAAACAAGTTTAAGAGCCTCAAAACTGGGCCCAGAAGCTGCACATGAGACGTACTTGGACGTTCACACATGACAATGATCCAAAACACAAGGACAAGTGGACCTGCCATTGGCTACAGCAGAATAAAGTGAAGGTTCTGGAGTGGCAACTTATTATTTGAAAGTTCTATGTCAGTATCTGTTATCATGATAGAATCGCATGATATACAGTACATCATTGTTTATTTGTTTACTGTGAAATACCGTTTCTCCTGAAAATAAAGGGATAATTTTGGAAGAGAAAATTGTTCTTTATGCACAAAATGTGTACCGAAACTGAACCGAAACCGTGGCACAAAAACCGAGGTACGGACCGTACCGTGGGTCATCTGTACCGTTGCACCCCTCGTGTATAGCACTTTGTTTCAACTGTGGTTGTTTTTAAAGTGCTGTAAGAATAAAGTTGAGTTATGTTAAACTAACTCGAAGTGAATAATTTTTTTTTTTTTTTAAGATATTTTTGGGGCTTTTCTGCCTTTAATTGTATAGTGGAGGACAGTGGATAGAGCATGAAAGGGGGTAGAGAGTGGGGAATGACATGCGGGAAACAGGCCACAGGTGGGAATCGCACCTCGGCCACCCGCTCGAGGGCGAACCTCATGGTGCGCAGCCATAACCACTAGAGCAGTGGTTCCCAAAGTGGGGGTCGGGACCCTTTGGGGGGTCGCGAGACGTTGATAGAGGGTCATGGAATGTGTCCCAAAATCGAAATCTGTGAACAATTCATGAACATTTTATCCATTATTGTAAGAATAAAAGCAAAAATTGGGGTGAAAGATAATATAAAATGATGCAAACAGAAAATGTTTTATCTGTTTTTCACATTTCTTTGTTCAAGTTTGATGCCGTGAACTCAGCAAAGTGCACATTAGTCGGTAAATTTTCTATCGATCAGTTAAATTAAATTTCCTTAGGGAGGGTTTTGTTGGTTTTTGTCTGTTTTTGGATTGTCCCAGTAGTGTTGTACCATAGCAGGGGGTCACCAAACCCCTAATGCTGCTATTTTGGGGGTCACAGGCGGAAAAGTTTGGGAACCCCTGTACTAGATTTTTAGGAGTAGACTTAAAACTTTCCTTTTTGATAAAGTTTATAGTTAGAGCTGGATCAGGCCTGAACCAGCTCTTAGTTATGCTGCTATAGGTTTAGACTGTTGGGGGGAAACTGACACACTAGGCTTCTGTTTCCCTTTCTCCTCTATCTGTCAGTCTAACTTTTATCTTAATGCACTACTGTAGTCATTACCCATGATCCTCTGGGAGTCTCTGAGCTTGTTTTTAGGTTTATCTGGATTGTTGCTGTGGATCTACCAGCTGATGTGGGACGACCTGACTCCTGCTGCTGTGGCTTTGACAGTTCTCCAGTTTTTCTTTTCTCTCTCTCTCTTTCTCTCCCTCTCTCTCTCACCCCAACACAGTGGAGGCAGATCTCTGTCTAACATGAGTCTGGTTCTGTCCGAGGTTTCTGCCCGTTAAAGGGAAGTTTTTCTTTGCCGCTGTAACTTTGCTAAAAGCTGCTGCAAGGTGCTTCACTCATGGTGGATCAAGATGAGATAAGATTCCTTATCCTGTCTTGATGTTGGGTCTCTGTTAATAAAATAACTAAATACTCTAACATTAACAGGTATCAACCTGCTAATGTTTTGTAAAGTGTCTTGAGATAACGTTTGTTATGATCTGGTGCTATATAAATAAAGATTGATTGATTGATTGATTGATTGATTGATGGACCATCTGCGCCCCCGTAAATAAATTTTAAAGACAAAATAAGGTTGGGCATGGGCCCCCTTAGCCCCCCCTTAAAGCCGCCCCTGCTAAAGCCCCTTTTGGACCCTGATGGACCGGCTCTGACCTGCATCTCTCCCCGAAGCTGGGCAGCTTGTCCAGCGGCCGGGACACGCTGGTCTCCACGCAGCCGAGTCCCGGTAGATGGTCTCTTTCACCTTTTTTGCTACTTTCTGAAATTTTTTAAGTTTCTGTGCTAATTTTTGTTGCTCTTTGGCCATTTGAGTCACTTTGCACCCTATTTTTACACATTTGGACCTGACTAATTCCCAAATAGAATTCAAGCTCAAGTGCTAACTGTGGTTGGTTTAGTGCTCTAAGAATAAAGCTGAGTTGAGTTAAACCAACTTGAAGTAAATATATTTAAAAAAAAAAATAAGGGTGGGCATGGGCCCCCTTAGCCCCCCCTTAAAGCCGCCCCTGCTAAAGCCCCTTTTGGACCCTGATGGACCGGCTCTGACCTGCATCTCTCCCCGAAGCTGGGCAGCTTGTCCAGCAGCCGGGACACGCTGGTCTCCACGCGGCCGAAGTCCCGGTAGATGGTCTCGGTGCAGTCCGCGGTGCGGATGAAGGTCTGGTAGTTGGAGAAGGCCAGTTCCCGGGTCTGCTGCAGGATCTGAGCCCGCTCCTCGGACAGACGCTCCGGCTCCCGGCTCAGCTTCTCCACCCCGAAGGAGCTGAGCTCGGACAGGTAGGCGGTGAAGTCCGGGTTTTCTCTCCAACTGTCCGGGAAACTGTCTTTGAAGATGGAGGCTAAAATACTCTCATCCTCCACGTCAACAGCTGCGCTCAACATTATTATTCACAGAAATCTGCTTTAAACTGGACAAACTCACGGGCAACAGCCACACACACCGACTCAAACTGTCCCAATATTCTCTATTTAATACAAAAAGTGTCTCTAATGACACATTTTTTAACCTTTTAGTTACTTTTTCTATAAACTCGACAAACTGGACCCAGTGTTTACATCCTGCTTCTTCTTCTTCGTGATTTAAACACGGTAGTAAACTGTATCAGCACATTAGCGCCACCCTCTGGTCTGGAATGATCATTACATGGTTTACAGACTAACACATATGATTATATTTAATAATAAAAAAATTAAAAACCATTCCCATCAATCCTGTATTTCTTAAAACCTGAGTTATAGATGTCATGATTTTATCCTCCATTGACTAAATATTTCACTTATACACGATTATTAAAACTTCGAGGAATTATCGAATTACATACACTATTAGTATGGAGCATAGACTGCATAATGAGTAGTTCTATATACAGTCATTGGTATGGAGGACCAAAATTTTGGCAGTTTTGGTCCTCAATAGATGCCATGTGTAAAAAAAAAAAAAATGTTCCAAATAAATAAATAATTTAAAAAATAAAATAAAACAACCATAATAAGAATAATAATAACTTTATTCATAGAGCACCTGTAAAAACAACAGTTTACAAAGTGCTTTACAGCAGAGATCCACAGCAAAATCAACAAACAAACAAACAGTGAATCAAATAGAGCAGTGGTCCCAACCTTTTCCAACTCAGGGCCCCCTTTTAAGTCTCAAAAATGTTTGTGGCCCACCTCTGACCCAATAAGTACCGAGTGTAACAAGTTGTTACATTGTGGGTCACTTATTGTATTTTGGGTTTTACTGCATTCTTTTTGTGACTTTCCGGCCCAGCAACTTTGTTACATTATAGACCAGTCATTACATTTTTGGTTTTATTTCTTTTTCTTTTTTTTTCTTTTAGTACATTTTAGGTTGTTGTTGCATTTTGGGTCATGTTACATTCTGGGCTCTAACATGCTTTCTCAAAGGTTTTTTTATTTCTATATGACTATTTGAACAGTTTTAATTTGTTTTAAAACTTATCTGGGTTTTAACATAATTCATTATTATTACCCTCCACTAAAATCATGCTATTTTGGAAATGATTTGGCGGCCCACTTGTAAGACCTTCGCGGCCCACCATGGGGCCACGGACCACAGGTTGGGAATCAGTGAAATAGAGGACAACATTGAAATGAACAATAAAAAAAAATAAAAATTAAAAAAAAAGAAGAGGACCCAGGCAAATAACCACTGTTACTTTATCTGAATCTTTTTTCTTTTGTTTTTTTTATTCAATGATAAATTCGTAATTCGATGTTTTGTCTTGTAACTGTAAAGATTATTTATCAATATAGTTTTGTTGCTTAAAAAAAAATAGAAGAGGACCCAGGCATATAACCACTGTTACTTTATCTCAATCTTTTTTCTTTTGTTTTTTTTTTTTTATGGAAGAGGATTAAGGCCACTGAGAAAAAAAAATTCCCCCCCAAAAAAAGTCAGAATTCTGANAAAGTTTTGTTGCTTTAAAAAAAAAAAAAAAAAAAGTGTGTCACTGACGTCAGCGGAAGTCGCTTAGTTGCTAAGCTGCAGCGGAGGAGCAACCAGCAACCAGCAACTGTCAACAAGTTGTTGTGATGGTCTGTTAACGGAGATAATCCACGGACGGTTTAACGGTTCAACTCTCAGATGATTAACGGAGACACACGAAGGTAAAAACGACCCCGACGTGATGACGTGTTAACGAGGTTAAGCTGCGTAAAACTAGTCTGATGGTAATTAGCTCCTTAACCAGCTAACCAGGTAAACAGAGGGTTAACCAGCTAAAGGGAGAGTTAACCGTTAGTTAGACCATCACCATCACCGCTGACTCATTTATTTAAAAGCTCTGTGTTTAATTCATTTACACTGAACTTCACTGTTTCTGTTTCTGCCTTTGTTTCACTTAATAACGTTTGTTTAAAAAAAGCTGTAAACAGTTTCAAATTATCACTAAAAAGTCTCATTTTTATATAGTTGCTTAATTAAAATATGTGATGTAAAAACGCGCCAAAACAGGACTGGTCGGGTCGGATCAGACTGAGGTTTCCATGACAACAGACCCAGATCAGCTGAGAGAAACATCTGTGTGTTTTTATCTGCTGAAACTATTTATGTGTTTTATTTAGTCCTTAAAGAAACAGGAGCTGGACTGTCTGACAGAAAAGAGACAGAAGAGGAAAAAAAAAGATAAACAAGAGAGAGATAGAGCACAGGTTAAAGGCTAAAACAGACTTATGGCCCTTTTCTACTGACTCGTCTCAGCCCTACTCTACTCGCCTCTACCTGATACAAAAGCTGAAACTAAAAGGTGACGTGGACGGACTGCCGGTCACTCATTGGTCAGAGAATGTCGTCTCTGCAGCTTCTGACTCTGAACAAATCACTTACAAGAGGCAAAGGAAATTCAGTCGCTGCCCAAAAATTACTGTAAATTTGGACTGCCGTGTCTTGGTCTGACTTACTTCTGTTTTATGTCGGGATTTTACGAGGTTCATGATTCCTAAAGAAGTTAAAAGTCCTTTTTAAAGCAAAAAGAAGTTAACAGCAAAGATAGTTGGCTTTAAAGAGTCTTTTAAATTAAATCAAAGTTGGTCGGTGCAGAAGCGATCTGTCTGCCACGAGAGTCTTTAAGCACCAATCAGTCCATTAATCCACAGGGAACCAAAAAGGAAAACCAGTTCAAAGAAGAATGATTGATCAACAACAAATCTCTGCTATACCAGGCCCAAAAATCAAAAATTAAAGTGATCTCACTGGATCCAGGGAAGAGTTGATGTCAGGAAGCAGCTCCTTCGTTTTCCTCCGCGTGCAGCAGCACCAGGCTGTTGTTTACCTCCGTTGTCATGACGACCCACATTGAGCCGCTGTATTACTTTAATGAAATCTTTTTAAAGCTTTTTTTTTTTCCTTTAAAGACCACGGTGGCACATATGTTAGTACAAAATGATGTTTGTGTGGCGTTATAGATGAACATGCACGCACTTCTGTGCAGCACTTTAGCGCAGCTGTGTTATAAGATCCACGCCCACCGTGAGTCTGTAGTCGGGCTAGAGGAAAAGATAACCAAACCCAGTAGAGACGAGTAGAGGAGAGCTGGAGTTGTGTAGTGGAAAAGCGCCATAAAAGTTAAAACACAAACTAACAACTAAGACATGAACTCAAACAAAAACTAAAAGTGAAAATTCAAGCTTAAAACTAAAACACAGACTGAAATCTAAATCACAAACTAACAACTAAAACACAGATTAAGTTTAAAAACAGACTAAAGGCTAAAAAAGTTACAACACAAACTTACCACAAAAACAAGTACTAAAGGCTAAAACCTGGACTTAAAGAACAAAGCACAGACAAAAAGTAAAAACTCAAGCTTAGAGTTTAAACATGAACTAACATCTAAAACACTGACTTAAGTTAAAACACAGACGAACAAGTAAACAACGGATTAAAGTCTAAAACACAGGCTGTAGGCTAAACCACGAAGAAAAAGTTTGAACACAGATGAACAACTAAAACAAGTACTTAAGACTAAAACATGGACATAAAATTAAAACACAAGCTAAAGGCTAAAGAACAGACTAAAAACTGCAACACAGACAAGAGGCTCAAATATAGAATAAAGGCTAATATACAGACTTAAAGATAAAACACGGGCTGCAGGCTAAAACATGGACTAAAGGCTAAAATACGGACTGAAAGATAAAACACGGACTAAAGGCAAAAACACAATCTAACAACTTAAACATGGACGTGAGGCATAAACACGGACTAAATGATAAAACTTGGACTTAAGGCTAAAATACAAACTTATAGACAAAACATGGACAAAAGGCAAAAACACAAACTCAAAGCAAAAACAGGGACCAAAGGCTCAAACGAGGGTTAGGCCATTTGTGCTAATGTTCCCTCAAACCCACATGTATGTGCAAAATAATGATGAAAAAATGACTTGATGTTCTCCCTAAGTTAATCACAATCATGTCTCCACGCGCTGACACGTTGCAGAGGTTTTTAATCAAAGAAGCAGCAGATACCAGCAGAGTTGATCTCTGTGATAAGGTGAGCAGAAAAAAAAACTTCTGTATCAGTAAATCGGCTTAGTGAGTGTAAAAAATGGTATATCAGCCACAAATGCAGTAATGATCCGTCCGTCTTTGTCATGCCCACATTTACAGATCAGCATTAACCTTCTTTAAACTGTTAATTTCCTCCTGTTGAAGTGGTTTCTGCAGGAATGCACCACAAAGACTGAAATAATCAGCTTTAGTGAAGGAGTCCAGGCTGCAGCCGACATGTTCCTCCTGTTTTTATCTTCTTACAGGCCCCACACTGACTCTGTCCACATTCCTGCTCTGCACCCAGTAACCACGCTCTGCTGCACACGCTGCACATGTGCTTTTCACTTTTTTACACAGAGAAATAACCTGAAAGTCACAGGAAACTCCTCTGAAAAACAGGGCTCAATGCTTTGGAAAAATCAAGTTGTTGCAATTATTTTTCCTTTATTGCAAATGTGATTTATTTTTAGGTTTCCCATCAAACACATTTTTATGAATGAACATTGACATTAATAATAGCATGGAACTCCTTTTTTCACCACTTTTGGACCAACTTTCTGACAATTTTCCAAGTTTTTTCCCAGTTTTCTTGCCAATTTTTGCACCTTAAACTTATTTTTATTTCTACTTCTTGCCATTTTTACCACTTGTTTAGTTTCTCTGTCAACGGTTTACCATATTTCGCTTCTTTCTTGCTGATTTTTATTGCTTTATGGACATATTAGTCACTTTTCAGTCTTTTATTTGCCACTTTTGGCCAATTTTTTTGCTACTTTTTGACTATTTCCAGGTTTTATCCCAATTTAAATGCCAATTTTTGTTGCCGTTTCGCCCTTTTACCACCTCAGACTTAAGTTTTATTGATAATTTTTGCTGTTTTGCCTCTTTTCTCCACTTGTATAGTTTCTTTTGTAAAGGTAGTTTTTAACAGTTTGTCTCTGGTGTAGAACAGAAAACATCTGCTGCAAAAAACTGTATCTGCTATTCTGACACTTTTGAGGTTAGAGAAATATTTCACTGTCTGACATTAGAATATTACACATTAATCTAATTTGTGATTAATTGCCCAGCCTTATCAAAACTTATCAGATGTTACTTTATAGTTAAGAGGTCTAATAATTAGGTCACAGAGACATTAAAGATATTTAAAACCTCATTTTCTGTCTACATAACAAACAAAGCGGTGACTTTTTTTATCATGTTGGTTAACATCAGGCTCATGTTTATGGGTCAATGACAAAAAGAGGGTCTAAAAACATATTTTTAAAAAGTTCTTTGAAAATGGATAAAAACATATTTCTGAGAGAAGAATTATGTTTTCTAACAGATTTCAGTCATTGACCAACATTTCAAAGTTTTTAGGTTCATTATTTTTTAGTATTTTTAATTTGAGCTCCCAAAAATGTCAAGTGGTGCAACCAAATATATGAAAATATATTTATATGTTCCTGTTATTTTTTCTGTGTGAAATTATTGGCAAGTATCTCTCAAGTGTCTGTAGTGACTCATACATTTTCATTTTGTGTGTTTCATTTCTTTTATTTGTGAATAAGATCAATAATTTGATGTTAAAATAACATTTCACATTATTACATTGGTTGTTCCACCTGACATTTTGGGGGTTTGAGGAACCAAAACACAAAAAAACATGTTATATTTTAATAGTTTAAAGATGTGTTCAAATAACACAGGTTTCATAGAATAAAGAAATACATGTGATGAAATACTCAATTCATGATGGAAGGAAATATTGCACTCAGACACAAAAAAAGGGGACGTCACCTCATTGACCCGTGTGTGTTTTTGTGTGTAACAAACACACAAAACACAGCCACGTCCTCCTCCTGCGAGTCTCGAGTCCCACTCTCTCTTCGACTACAGAAAGGACCGAGCAGGACTGAACTACTTAATTAGAGCCGCACTAAGGGTCGTCTCGTCGCCCCCGAGGGTCAGACTGGTCATACCGACGACGGTCGTGGTGGTTCTAGAGTACCTCCGAAGCACTCAGAGACGTCTTTCTGAATCTGAGCAGGTTTAAATCTGCACGAACAGAGCTGAAGTTTTCTGGTCTGTGTGTTTGTTTCTGAGCAGAAGAGTTCGAGGCTCACTCTCGCAGCGTTTCCTGTTTGTCTCTGGCGAAGAGCTCCGGGCGCCTGCTCGCCACGGGAGGAGAGGACTGCACCGTCAACATCTGGGCCGTCAGCAAGGCCAACTGCATCATGGTGAGACGTCCTCACACACCACTGAAACTCTTTATCCTTCTCTTTTCTTCTTAGACAAACCCCAATTCCACTGAAGTTGGGACGTTGTGTAAAATGTACATGAAAACAGAAAACAACGATTTGCAAATCCTCTTCAACCTACATTCAGTTTAATCCACTACAAGAACAAGATATTTATTGTTCAAAATGAAAAACTTTATTGCTTTGGTGCAAATATTTGCTCATTTTGAGATGGATGCCTGCAACAGGTTTCAAAAAATCATTTATTAAACTTCAAAATTTCAGGCAGGGTTGTTGAAGTTGTTTTCTTTTCCAAAATTTGTCGTGTCAACTAAATTTCTCTAATCTGAACTTCAGTGTTTTTCCTGAGCAAGTTCAATCAGCGATTATTCATGATTATTTTTAAAACTGATTAAAATAGGAGCCACATTCAACTCACCAGTCCAGGAAAATGTCTTATTTCAAGTTCTTAATGTACAAAAACGAGGTCTGAGTTGCTTGTACAATTTAAAAAAATGTAGTAAGAAAAGAAATGTCTTGTATTAAAACATTATCTGCATTTCAAGGAACTTGACGAGCAAATTTTTCTTACTCCACTGGCAGATTTTTTTGACTTGTGAACTGAACAAACTGTATTTCTGCCTGATAAAATTTATTAAGACTCAAAAACACTTCTTCCACAAAAATGTGAAGACACAAATGTTGACTTGTTCTTTTTCACGCTCAGAAACATCAACATTCAAAATGAAACATGACTGTTTTTCTACCACTTTTTCTTTAAGATTTTTTTTTTTTTTCCAAGATATGTTTATTGTTTTCTCTACTTTTATTTTTTATTTTAAAATCAACAAAACAAAAACTCTCAAACAGCTCAGCACAACACTGGTCCACACACCCATCAAATGTACTTTCCACAAAATGAGATGTACATATAAGTATAAAACAACATATAGGGTCCTTCCTGAAACAGGGCAGAGTCCAAGATTAGTCCAGTACAATTCTTGCAAGTATTGAAGATATAGTTGTACTTGAAAAGCGGAGATATGGAGTCCATATTTGCAAAAACTGTCTTTTTGTTGAGTGAAGCAGACAAGTCAGATATTCAAGAGAAACACACTCCATAATAATTTTGTGCCAATTTGCTTTAGAAGGTGATTTTTCACTTATCCATGACAAAAATATATTTTTCCTTGCAGCATAAGTTAGAATACAATATAATCTGTTAAGGCAAGTACCAACAACACCGTCCTGACATGGATAACCCAGAAGCAAAGAGATAGGATTTAAACTCAGAGAAACACCAAAAATTTTTCTCATATCGTGTAGAATATCAACCCAGTATGTCTGGATTTTTGGGCAAGACCAAACACAGTGTGTGTAAGTTCTGAGATTTTACATTTTAGACACAAGGGTGAAAGCTGGGGGTTCATTTTGTTTCTTTGACTGGGAGAGATCTGTAAACAATGGAGGATTTTAAATTGTAATAGTCTTGCACGATTACAGACAGAGATCTTCTTTGATTTAATCCATATAACCTCCCACATGTCCTCATCAATATTCACATTCAGTTCATTTTGCCAAGTTTTAGTGGCAGCAGGGGTATTTAACTCATCAGCCTGGCTTAGGGCCTGATAAAAACGAGTTATAGATTTTTTAGTTGGGCACTGAAGCATTTCGTTAAGATTTTAATTGGTTTGTGATGGTTTTCATATCTGGGGGTCTCAGATACCAGTGGGTGTTAAATTGGGAGTGGCGACTCAAAAAAGTTGAGAATGGTTGAGTTTAAGCAACGATAAGTTTTCGCTCCTCTGAGAGCATGTGACGTGCGATTCTACATCGATGTTTTTTCTGGTCCCTCAGAGTCTGACGGGTCATAAGAACCCGGTGGAGTGCGTCCTCTTCAACGTGTCCGAGGAGCAGGTCGTCGCCGGGTCGAGGTCTGGATCCATACGAGTCTGGGACCTGGAGGCTGCAAAGAGTGAGACTCACTTTGTTTACTGTGGAGAAAAGCTTCGTCTGTGTGCAGAGTTAATCAGATTTATTCAGAAATGATGTCAGCAGGTGTTTTTGTTAAACTCTGCTGTTTCAGGTCTAAGAACTCTGATGGGACACAAAGCAAACATCACCAGTCTGGGTTTCCATCCGTTTGGAGATTTTCTCGCCTCCAGCTCCATGGACACGAACATCAAGGTGTGTGTGTGTGTGTGTTTCTGTGTGTGTGTGTGTGTGTGTGTGTCCTGTACCCTGCATTAATGATGTCTCCTCTCCATCAGCTGTGGGACATTCGGAGGAAAGGATACGTCTTCAGATACAAGGTAACACCTCTGAGACTCTTTAACTCTGTGTGTGGTTTTCTGCTTAAGACAGAGGAAGTGGATTTTTAAAAATATATTAAACATGACTTTGTTTCAGATTAATAGTTTAAATATTTTTATTGAAGCATCAATAATGAAAAATTCAATATTACAGACATTTTCCTTTTTTTTTTCTTAAATCAAATCAGGGAAAAAAAAAATAATGAACAAACTCACAGTTACATGAAATGAACAACAACTGTAGCAACAAAAAAAGAAAAGAAACAGTTCTTAAATGCTACCCACCCCGTCGGGACTTTACTTTTTCTCACTACGAAGGAGGCTGTTAAAGTTAATTAGAGTTTACTTTGTTTTATTAATATACTGAACCAGGGGAGCCCAAGTCTTATTGTTTTGCTCTAGATTATTTAAGAGTGAGAGCCGAATTCTCTCCATATGTGAGAGTTCAACCATTTCTTCTTACCACATTTTGACAGGTGGAACCGTTGCTTTTTTCCAAAAGAGTAAGATGAGCTTTTTAGCTATTATAAGTCCATAGAACAGTAGCTGCCACTGATTTTTATTCAACTGGAAAGTTCGGTCAGAAATACTAATAGGGGGTCGGGTTTCAAAATTTCATGCAACATTTCCGAAAGAGTGTTGAATATACAGGAGCAGAACAGAGTTAATCTTGGGCAGTTGAAGAAACTATGAGGAGAATTTGCTATGGCATTTGTCACAGAGTGGGGATACATCTGGAAAAAATGGATGTAACTTTGTTTTAGTGTAATGCAGTCTGTGAACTACCTTAAATTGAATAAGGCGGTGTCTAGAGTTGGCGGAGTGCTTATAGATGTTCTTTAGAGCATCGTCCCAGAGAGATTTTTCGATCTCTATGTCCAACTCCAGTTCCCAGTGAGCTTTTATACCCTGTGTAGACACTGGAGTTCTGTTGTTTCAGATTCATGAGTCTTGTGTGTGTTTGTGTTGCAGGGTCACACTCAGGCTGTGAGGAGTTTGGCCTTCAGTCCAGACGGGAAGTGGTTAGCTTCAGCCAGCGATGACTGCACCGTGAAGGTACCGACTACAGCTGAATGATTTATCATTTTCTGATCGAAATCACAATTTCAAACATGGTGATCATGTGATCGTTAAAGCTGTGATTTTTTCCTGCTCCTGACTGACCCAGGATCTGTTATATCAGCTGTTTCACACACACCTGTCTTTGAGTGTGAGACTGTTGGAAAAATACTTTTTTCTTTGGGATTGTTGTTGATTTTATTTTATTTAATTTGACACTACTGAGAATATTTTGCGCTACATCATTTTTAAAAGTTGAGAGTCAAAGATAGCTCTTTCTGTTTTTCAGTTTTTAAAACTAAGAAAACAATTTAAATAGTCTGGTTTAGAAATAACAAGAATAGGTGTTAGACTCAGGGTTTTGAGAAAAGTCAAAATTCAACTATTTATCTAAAGAAAAATTTGCTTTTTATCCTTTAATTTTGTATTTAATTCGTATAATTTTGACTTAGATCTTAGAATTTTAACTTTTTATCTCAAACATTGCGTTTATTTCAAAACTTAGACTTTTGTCGTCTTAAAATTTTGACCTTAAATGAGAAAGTTTGGACTTTTTTCACATAATGTTAAATTGATTTCTTAAACACTGAAAGTTATTTCTCATTATATAAGTTATTTCTCAAAATTTCCACTTTTCATATTAAAATATTGACCTTTTATCTCAAAGTTTGAAACAATTCTGACCTTCAGTTTTTATTTTCATCCTCACATTAGAGTAAAAGCTTTTGATGTTTCAATGGTTTGATGTAATTTTCTCTCAACTGTGTAAATGTTTCTGTACATTGTGAAAACTTCACTAAAGTTTGATTTAAAGAAAATCCAATTGAAATCACTGTATCTGCCAGAAGAATCGTGATTAGATCTTTTTCTGAAACCGTTCAGCCCTAGTACCAGCTGATCCCAAACCACAAAAATGACGCCTGAATTACAACAACAATTAGACAAACCCTGTTTCACCTTTATTCAACTAAACACAAGACAATGAAACCAAGACACATTCTGCACCTGTTGCAACAGTGCGGCTCCGTAGTAGAAGAGTGCAGCAACTAGACTGACCTGTTGATCAACTGAAGTTGTTCATCAACAAGAATGTGAAAGAATTCCAGCTCCAAAGCTTCAACAATTAGTTTCCTCAGTTCACAAACACTGAACCAGTTAAAGGAAAGAGGAGGAAACAGAGGAAACATCAACCAAATTTGAAAATGAGTGAATATTTGCAAAAAACTTTGACAGAAGTTTGTCTCTGAAGTTTGTTTTTGAGAATAAAACCTAAATAAAAATAGTCATTAGACATTTAAAGAGTGGTCTTTGGTTTTTCTCACTCGTCTTCTTGTCTCCTTCCTCAGCTGTGGGATCTGACTCAGGGGAAAACGATCACGGAGTTTAAATCTCACACGGCCGCTGTCAACATCGTTCAGTTTCACCCCAACGAGTATCTGCTGGCTTCAGGCAGCTCCGACAGGTAGGAGGGAGGAGTCACACCTGTTGTGACCTTAAAACAGCTGATTCACCCTCTGAGTGTGACAGACTGTGACTTAAATCCTGCTGTTTGTTTGTTTGTTTGTTTGTTTGTTTGTTTACGTGGTCGTCAGGAGCATCAAGCTGTGGGATCTGGAGAAGTTCAGGATGATCGGCTCGTTGGAGGGAGACACGACTCCTGTCAGGTGAGTTTTTCTCCGTTGTGACAGTGGCACATTAAAATGAGTGAGTGTGAAAAAGAAATAATGAAAGTATGATGAAACACAGGTGCTCAAAGCAAAAGAAAGAAATGTGATGAACTGTGTTTTTAAAGAATCAAAATAGTTCTTTTCCAGTGTAAAGAAGGGTTTGAGAAAAGGGTATGCTCAACTAAAAGGTAGGAAATGTAATAAATGTGTCCAATTAAGTTGCCACGCAAAGTTATAGATAAAGGATGTGGAGGAAGAGGAGGAAAAAAGTGAGCAGACGGCGGAAAAGAGAAAAAGAGAGTCAGACAAGTTCTGCAACTAACCAAGAAACATAGTGTTTTAAGTGAATATATGTGTGATAGTTGTGATAAAAACATATCTGCACAAAGTAAAACTTAAAGAACTGTGTTGATGACTTATATCGGGCCGTTCGGTGCTCGAATTTCACCGCGTCGCTGGAGCCGACTCACTAAACTGAAGATTTCATAAGTTTGGATTATTTCCTCAATTGGATTACTTTCTTTTGGGCTTTTTTGATCATTTTTATTTTGTGTGGACTTTTGGATTATTTCGTTTCGGTTTCCGTTTTTCTGGAGTAAAGGATTTTTGTTTCCATGGACAAAGGGCGCGCGGGTGAAGGACGCTGAAAGAACTTAAAAACTGTTAAAAGACGACTTTGGACGATCGGGGGACATAATTTTGTTTCATATTTCGTTGGGGTTTTGTGAATTTTGAGGGGCTTTTTGTTTAGTTTCATTCGATAATTTTGTGTTATAATTAAAATTTGAGTTTCTGTTCGCATTCTAATGAGTTTTCCGTTTACTTAAACACTTCTAACTTCATTTAAACCTGATTACTGACCTTTTCAGTTCAACGAAGAATCACAGGGTTGTTTGTTTTATTTCAAATCTAAAAAGAATCCCCTTAAAGTGTGATAACGTGTGCAAATTGAAGAGTTTGAGCGTTACGAGGTCTGAGTTTCAGGTTTGACGACTCGCCGCCTGACTCTGACCTCTGACCTCTGCCCCTCAGGTGTTTATTCTTCAGCCCTGACGGCAGCTGCTTGTACAGCGGAGCCACAGACTCTCTGAGGGTTTTCGGCTGGGAGCCCGACCGCTGCTTCGACGTGGTTCCTGTGGGCTGGGGGAAAGTCGCCGACCTCGCCGTGTGCAACCAGCAGCTGGTACGTGTGTGTGTGTGTGTGTGTGTGTGTGTGTGTGTGTGTGGCGCCCCCTGCTGGTTAAAACCATTACTGCTGCTCCTGACTGACCCAGGATCTGTTATATCAGCTGTTTCACACACACCTGTCTTTGAGTGTGAGACTGTTGGAAAAATCATTTTTTCTTTGGGATTGTTGTTGATTTTATTTTATTTAACTTGACACAATTAAGAATAATTTTCACTTCTTCATTTTTAAAAGTTAAGAGTCAAAGATAGCTCTTTCTGTTATTCACTAAATATACAATTAAGAAAGCCCGGTATAGAAATAACTAGAATAAGTTTTAGACTCTGGGTTTTGAAAAAAGTCAAAATTCAACTATTTACCTAAAAATCTTCTTTTTTATTTAAATTTTTTTTTGCCTTTTGTCCCATCCTTTTGTATTTTTTTCTTATAATTTTGAATTAAATCTTAGAATTTTGACTTTTTATATCAAATTTCAACTTTTTATCTCAAACATTTCCTTTATTTCAAAACGTAGACTTTTTATCTTAGACTTTTGTCGTCTTGAAATTTTGACCTTAAATGAGAAAGTTTGGACTTTTTTCACAGAATGTTAAATTGATTTCTTAAACTCTGGAAGTTTATTGACTTTTTGTCTCAGAATTTTGTCCTTATTCCTCAAAATTTCCACTTTTCATATTAAAATATTGACCTTTTATCACAAAGTCTGAAACAATTCTTACCTTTACTTTCCTTTTGCACTACATCACTTTTAAAAGTTAAGAGTCAAAGATGTCTCTCTTTGTTTTTCAGTTGTTGAAAATAAAAATATGTTAAAAAAACAGAACAATTGAGACATAAAAGGATTTTAGTTTAAGGTCAGAAATTCAACTATACATCTCAAAATTTTGCCTTTTGATTTATAATATTGTCCTTATTTCTCATAATTTTGACTTTTTACTAAAAATTTCTACTTTTTATTTCAAATATTGCCTTTATTTTATAATATATTGATGTTTTATTTGGAAATTTTGACTTTTTATCTTAGACTTTTGTCATAATCTCAAAATTTTGACCTTAAATGTGAAAGTTTAGACTTTTTTTTTAAACAATGTTAAATTGATTTCCTCTGGAAACTTGGACTCTTATCTCTAAATTTTGACTTTTTTTTCTCAGAATTTTGTCTTCACTTCTCAAAATTTCCACAGTTTATCTTAAAATATTGACCTTTTATCACAAAGTCTGAAACAATTCTTACCTTTACTTTCCTTTTGCACTACATCACTTTTAAAAGTTAAGAGTCAAAGATCTCTCTCTTTGTTTTTCAGTTGTTGAAAATAAAAATATGATAAAAAAACAGAACAATTGAGACATAAAAGGATTGTAGTTTAAGGTCAGAAATTCAACTATACATCTCAAAATTTTGCCTTTTGATTTATAATATTGTCTTTATTTTTCATAATTTTGACTTTTTATTCAAAATTTCTACTTTTTATTTCAAATATTGCCTTTATTTTAAAATATTGATGTTTTATTTGGAAATTTTGACTTTTTATCTTAGACTTTTGTCATAATCTCAAAATTTTGACCTTAAATGTGAAAGTTAAGACTTTTTTTTTAAAACAATGTTAAATTGATTTCCTCTGGAAACTTGGACTCTTATCTCAAAACTTTGACTTTTTGTTCTCAGACTTTTGTTTTGGACTTTTGTCATCCTAAAATTTTGACCTTAAATGAGAAAGTTTTGACTTTTTTCACATAATCTTAAACTGATTTCTTAAACTTAAGAAGTTTCATCTCAAAATCTTGACTTTTTGTATCAGAATTGTCTTAATTTTTAAATTTTTTCACTTTTCATATTAAAATATTGACCTTTTATCTCAAAGTCAGAAACAATTCTCACCTTCAGTTTTTATTTTCATCCTCACATTAGAGTAAAAGCTTTTGATGTTTCAATGGTTTGATGTAATTTTCTGTCAAGTTTGTAAATGTTTCTGTACTTTGTGAAAACTTCTCTAAAGTTTGATTTAAAGAATTGAAATCGCTGAATCTGCCAGAAAAATTGTGATTAGATCTTTTTCTAAAACCGTTCACTGCTCGTGGTGAATCACGTCCTGAAACTCTCCGCTCTCTTCTGCTCCTCGCTCAGATCGGCGTCTCTCACGAACTCTCCAGCGTCTCGTCCTACGTGGTCGACCTGAAGCGCGTGAAGAAGAGCGGCGGCGCCGTGATCCAGGGAATCATCAAGGACAACCAGCCGCTCACGGAGCCCAAAGACGCCAAAGGAGCCGCTCTGAGGAGGAACTACGAGAGACCCAGCACCACCTGCAGCTCGCAGAGGTTCGACCACGTCACTACGACTCAGAACAGATTTAAAAAAAAAACAAAGATCCTCAAAGACGACAAAGCAGCTTCACAACACAAACATTTATTTAAAACACTGACATCTGACCTTAAATATTGACATATTTTTTTCAAAATTCTGACTATTTTTGTCAAAAACTTTAACAAGAAAATCTCAAAATTCTGTCTATTTATCTTTATTTGACTTTTTAATCTCAAAATATTCCCGACATGATCTTAAAATTTTGACACTTTATCTTAGAATTTTACCTTTATTTCTCATAATTTTCACTATTTACCTCAAAATATTGTTTTTATTAGTTAAAATTTTGACTTAATTCATAATTTTAACACTTTTCTCCAAACTTTGATTATAAAACCCCAAAATTGTTTGTCTTTTGACTCGTTATTTGACTTTTTATCTATAAATTTTTACTTCTTGTCTGGTTATTTGACACTTCATCTCAAAATATTGACTAAATTATTTCAAAATATTTATTTTATTTATAATTTTGACTCAGGCCCAAAACTTAAACATTCCCCCAATTAAAACTTAACTTCTCATTTTTTGACTTCTTACCTTAAATTTTGATTTTTTTTAATTTTTTCTCTGGATTTTCACTTTATTTCAAAATATTGACTCGTTAATTTAAAAATTCTCTTTGTATTTTAGTGCCGACTTAATTCAGAATTGTCTTTTTTTTCATTTTTTGACTTTTTATCTTATTATTTTTAATACTTGTCTCATTATGTGACACTTCACCTCAAAATATTAACTTCATTTTTTAATAATTTTGACTTTATCTCAAAATCTTGACTTCTCATCTCATTATTTGACTCCTTACCTAAAAATTTTGACTTTTTTTCTCATAGGTTTCACCTTATTATTTCAAAATATTGACTTTTTCATTTAAAAAATTGACTTTTTGTCACAGAATTTTGACTTTATCTCAAAATTTAAACTTCTTGTCTCATAATTTTCACTTTATTTATCTCCTAATTTTGACTTTGAGGTTGGTGAATAATCAGAATAATGTCTCAGTGCAGCTTTGTTTTATTATAAATATTAATGATCTGAAGAATAAACTGAGAAAAACACAAGAACATTTGAGGGAATTTTATAAAATCCTGGACATAATTATATGTCACCAAACAGGGGAAAAATGTAAAAGTGGACGTTTAGTTTCAGATTTATTTAAGCCACGTGTCTTTCGCTGTGATGTCACCAGGTTGCGTCCGAGCTCAGAAGCTGATAGGAGGAGCCCCGAAGGCGAGAGGCGGAGCCCGAGCGAAGACGAAGCGGAGGAGAAACTGTCGTCGGCAGAAATCCACAACGCTGAAGATTACAAAGAGATTTTTCAGCCCAAGAACGCCATCTGTAGGTGGAACACAGACGCAGCGTGAACTCAAACCTGACAAACGTTTATGTTTTCATTTTATCCAAACTTCTTAGACACATTCACCTGACAGGAAAACGTTTTAATTCAAGATATAAAAGACAAACATGATTTCTGAGTCGCTTAAATTTTTTTTTGAGCAATTTTTGCATCATTTTTGTGCTTTAATGTCTTATAAAGAAGTTTTTCTGGACTCAGGTTTCAGCTTTTTTCAGTGCAGCCGTTGAGTTCACTGAGTTTAAACCATTGACTGTATATAGAATAAACAGCGTGGCTCCTCCTGTCACCGTTCTATGTTTTTGAAGCCAAAAAACCCTGTTTCTCTCATTGTGCAGCCAGAGTCTGCGCAGTAGAGAATTTCAGGTGGAGCCGAGTAAAAAAGAGAAATAAAAATATTTATTTCTTCTTCTTCAGAAGGTTTAGTCTCCTTTTGGCTCTTTCCTGAAGTTTCTTATATCCCCGATAAAAACTACTCACCAACAGCAGCTGTCAACTATCGTAAAACTAAACTTATATCGCGTTTTTTAACGTCCAATAACTAATGAGAAACTAACTTCTCAGAAAAAAAACACCTGAACACCATGCAGCCAGATGACATCATCATACCACCTTAGTGTAAGGATGAGAGAAACGTTTCTACGAGGTATCGTAATTTTTTAAAGTTTTCCCGGCTCATATCTGGAATACATGGGGAGGCGGGGCTTATGACCTATACTGCAGCCAGACACCAGGGGGCGGGGCTTATGACCTATACTGCAGACAGACACCAGGGGGCGGGGCTTATGACCTATACTGCAGCCAGA
>RPOG01003565.1:0-13171 GCA_008086565.1 Thalassoma bifasciatum | reverse complement strand
ATTGCACAGATAGGGCAATTGGATCTCATTGACCAAAGTTGAGCAACAATACAGAACTGCTTGAACAAGCACATGTTTCGAGTGGGAGTTGAACCAGCGACCTAAGGATCACGGATAGAACCATCCTCTACAGTCCTCCACTCTACCAAGTGAGCTATCGAAGAGGGTGTACAGCACAGAAAGCAGGAGATCCTTTTGACAAGCCTACATAAAGGCAACAAGCAGGGTAAGGGAAAATAACTGTACCTGTGTTGTTGGCACACTTCATCTCACATGCCAAAAGTCTTCTCAGAAGTCAAAAAACACACCTTCAAAATGAAAAATTACCTCTGGTCTAGAGGTCTTTTTTCTCTAGATAGTCCAAGAACAAAATATTGCACAGATAGGGCAATTGGATCTCATTGACCAAAGTTGAGCAACAATACAGAACTGCTTGAACAAGCACATGTTTCGAGTGGGAGTTGAACCAGCGACCTAAGGATCACGGATAGAACCATCCTCTACAGTCCTCCACTCTACCAAGTGAGCTATCGAAGAGGGTGTACAGCACAGAAAGCAGGAGATCCTTTTGACAAGCCTACAAAAAGGCAACAAGCAGGGTAAGGGAAAATCACTGTACCTGTGTTGTTGGCTCACTTCATCTCACATGCCAAAAGTCTTCTCAAAAGTCACAAAACACACCTTCAAAATGAAAAATTACCTCTGGTCTAGAGGTCTTTTTTCTCTAGATAGTCCAAGAACAAAATATTGCACAGATAGGGCAATTGGATCTCATTGACCAAAGTTGAGCAACAATACAGAACTGCTTGAACAAGCACATGTTTCGAGTGGGAGTTGAACCAGCGACCTAAGGATCACGGATAGAACCATCCTCTACCGTCCTCCACTCTACCAAGTGAGCTATCGAAGAGGGTGTACAGCACAGAAAGCAGGAGATCCTTTTGACAAGCCTACAAAAAGGCAACGACAAGGGTAAGGGAAAATCACTGTACCTGTGTTGTTGGCACACTTGATCTCACATGCCAAAAGTCTTCCAAAAACAAAACACACCTTCAAAATGAAAAATTACCTCTGGTCAAGAGGTCTTTTTTCTCTAGATAGACCAACAACAAAACATTGCAAAGATAGGGCGATTGGATCTCATTGACCAAAGTTGAGCAACAATACAGAACTGCTTGAACAAGCACATGTTTCGAGTGGGAGTTGAACCAGCGACCTAAGGATCACGGATAGATTCATCCTGTACACTCCTCCACTCTACCAAGTGAGCTATCGAAGAGGGTGTACAGCACAGAAAGCAGGAGATCCTTTTGACAAGCCTACATAAAGGCAACAAGCAGGGTAAGGGAAAATCACTGTACCTGTGTTGTTGGCACACTTCATCTCACATGCCAAAAGTCTTCTCAGAAGTCACAAAACACACCTTCAAAATGAAAAATTACCTCTGGTCTAGAGGTCTTTTTTCTCTAGATAGACCAAGAACAAAACATTGCACAGATAGGGCGATTGGATCTCATTGACCAAAGTTGAGCAACAGTACAGAACTGCTTGAACAAGCACATGTTTCGAGCGGGAGTTGAACCAGCGACCTAGGGATCACGGATAGAATCATCCTGTTCACTCCTCCACTCTAACAAGTGAGCTATCGAAGAGGGTGTACAGCACAGAAAGCAGGAGATCCTTTTGACAAGCCTACATAAAGGCAACAAGCAGGGTAAGGGAAAATCACTGTACCTGTGTTGTTGGCTCACTTGATCTCACATGCCAAAAGTCTTCTCAAAGGTCACAAAACACACCTTCAAAATGAAAAATTACCTCTGGTCTAGAGGTCTTTTTTCTCTAGATAGACCAACAACAAAACATTGCACAGATAGGGCAATTGGATCTCATTGACCAAAGTTGAGCAACAATACAGAACTGCTTGAACAAGCACATCTTTCGTGTGGGAGTTGAACCAGCGACCTAAGGATCACGGATAGAACCATCCTCTACAGTCCTCCACTCTACCAAGTGAGCTATCGAAGAGGGTGTATAGCACAGAAAGCAGGAGATCCTTTTGACAAGCCTACAAAAAGGCACCAAGCAGGGTAAGGGAAAATCACTGTACCTGTGTTGTTGGCTCACTTGATCTCACATGCCAAAAGTCTTCTCAAAGGTCACAAAACACACCTTCAAAATGAAAAATTACCTGTGGTCTAGAGGTCTTTTTTCTCTAGATAGACCAACAACAAAACATTGCACAGATAGGGCAATTGGATCTCATTGACCAAAGCTGAGCAACAATACAGAACTGCTTGAACAAGCACATGTTTCGTGTGGGAGTTGAACCAGCGACCTAAGGATCACGGATAGAACCATCCTCTACAGTCCTCCACTCTACCAAGTGAGCTATCGAAGAGGGTGTATAGCACAGAAAGCAGGAGATCCTTTTGACAAGCCTACAAAAAGGCAACAAGCAGGGTAAGGGAAAATCACTGTACCTGTGTTGTTGGCTCCCTTCGTCTCAAATGCCAAAAGTCTTCTCAAAAGTAACAAAACACACCTTCAAAATGAAAAATAACCTCTGGTCTAGAGGTCTTTTTTCTCTAGATAGACCAACAACAAAACATTGCACAGATAGGGCAATTGGATCTCATTGACCAAAGTTGAGCAACAATACAGAACTGCTTGAACAAGCACATGTTTCGAGTGGGAGTTGAACCAGCGACCTAAGGATCACGGATAGAACCATCCTCTACAGTCCTCCACTCTACCAAGTGAGCTATCGAAGAGGGTGTACAGCACAGAAAGCAGGAGATCCTTTTGACAAGCCTACAAAAAGGCAACAAGCAGGGTAAGGGAAAATCACTGTACCTGTGTTGTTGGTTCACTTCATCTCTCATGCCAAAAGTCTTCTCAAAAGTCAAAAAACACACCTTCAAAATGAAAAATAACCTCTGGTCTAGAGGTCTTTTTTCTCTAGATAGACCAACAACAAAACATTGCACAGATAGGGCAATTGGATCTCATTGACCAAAGCTGAGCAACAATACAGAACTGCTTGAACAAGCACATGTTTCGAGTGGGAGTTGAACCAGCGACCTAAGGATCACGGATAGAACCATCCTCTACAGTCCTCCACTCTACCAAGTGAGCTATCGAAGAGGGTGTACAGCACAGAAAGCAGGAGATCCTTTTGACAAGCCTACAAAAAGGCAACAAGCAGGGTAAGGGAAAATCACTGTACCTGTGTTGTTGGNAAAATGAAAAATTACCTCTGGTCTAGAGGTCTTTTTTCTCTAGATAGACCAACAACAAAACATTGCACAGATAGGGCAATTGGATCTCATTGACCAAAGCTGAGCAACAATACAGAACTGCTTGAACAAGCACATGTTTCGAGTGGGAGTTGAACCAGCGACCTAAGGATCACGGATAGAACCATCCTCTACAGTCCTCCACTCTACCAAGTGAGCTATCGAAGAGGGTGTACAGCACAGAAAGCAGGAGATCCTTTTGACAAGCCTACAAAAAGGCACCAAGCAGGGTAAGGGAAAATCACTGTACCTGTGTTGTTGGCACACTTCATCTCACATGCCAAAAGTCTTCTCAGAAGTCACAAAACACACCTTCAAAATGAAAAATTACCTCTGTGCTAGAGGTCTTTTTTCTCTAGATAGACCAACAACAAAACATTGCACAGATAGGGCAATTGGATCTCATTGACCAAAGTTGAGCAACAATACAGAACTGCTTGAACAAGCACATGTTTCGAGTGGGAGTTGAACCAGCGACCTAAGGATCACGGATAGAACCATCCTCTACAGTCCTCCACTCTACCAAGTGAGCTATCGAAGAGGGTGTACAGCACAGAAAGCAGGAGATCCTTTTGACAAGCCTACAAAAAGGCAACAAGCAGGGTAAGGGAAAATCACTGTACCTGTGTTGTTGGCACACTTCATCTCACATGCCAAAAGTCTTCTCAGAAGTCACAAAACACACCTTCAAAATGAAAAATTACCTGTGGTCTAGAGGTCTTTTTTCTCTAGATAGACCAACAACAAAACATTGCACAGATAGGGCAATTGGATCTCATTGACCAAAGTTGAGCAAGAATACAGAACTGCTTGAACAAGCACATGTTTCGAGTGGGAGTTGAACCAGCGACCTAAGGATCACGGATAGAACCATCCTCTACAGTCCTCCACTCTACCAAGTGAGCTATCGAAGAGGATGTACAACACAGAAAGCAGGAGATCCTTTTGACAAGCCTACAAAAAGGCACCAAGCAGGGTAAGGGAAAATCACTGTACCTGTGTTGTTGATTCACTTCATCTCTCATGCCAAAAGTCTTCTCAAAGGTCACAAAACACACCTTCAAAATGAAAAATTACCTGTGGTCTAGAGGTCTTTTTTCTCTAGATAGACCAACAACAAAACATTGCACAGATAGGGCAATTGGATCTCATTGACCAAAGTTGAGCAACAGTACAGAACTGCTTGAACAAGCACATGTTTCGAGCGGGAGTTGAACCAGCGACCTAAGGATCACGGATAGAATCATCCTGTTCACTCCTCCACTCTAACAAGTGAGCTATCGAAGAGGGTGTACAGCACAGAAAGCAGGAGATCCTTTTGACAAGCCTACAAAAAGGCAACGACCAGGGGAAGGGAAAATAACTGTACCTGTGTTTTTTGCTCACTTGATCTCACATGCCAAAAGTCTTCTAGAAACAAAACACACCTTCAAAATGAAAAATTACCTCTGGTCTAGAGGTCTTTTTTCTCTAGATAGACCAACAATAAAACATTGCACAGATAGGGCAATTGGATCTCATTGACCAAAGTTGAGCAACAATACAGAACTGCTTGAACAAGCACATGTTTCGAGTGGGAGTTGAACCAGTGACCTAAGGATCACGGATAGAACCATCCTCTACAGTCCTCCACTCTACCAAGTGAGCTATCGAAGAGGGTGTACAGCACAGAAAGCAGGAGATCCTTTTGACAAGCCTACAAAAAGGCACCAAGCAGGGTAAGGGAAAATCACTGTACCTGTGTTGTTGGCACACTTCATCTCACATGCCAAAAGTCTTCTCAGAAGTCACAAAACACACCTTCAAAATGAAAAATTACCTCTGGTCTAGAGGTCTTTTTTCTCTAGATAGACCAACAACAAAACATTGCACAGATAGGGCAATTGGATCTCATTGACCAAAGTTGAGCAACAATACAGAACTGCTTGAACAAGCACATGTTTCGAGTGGGAGTTGAACCAGTGACCTAAGGATCACGGATAGAACCATCCTCTACAGTCCTCCACTCTACCAAGTGAGCTATCGAAGAGGGTGTACAGCACAGAAAGCAGGAGATCCTTTTGACAAGCCTACAAAAAGGCAACGACAAGGGTAAGGGAAAATCACTGTACCTGTGTTGTTGGCACACTTCATCTCACATGCCAAAAGTCTTCTCAGAAGTCACAAAACACACCTTCAAAATGAAGAATTACCTCTGGTCTAGAGGTCTTTTTTCTCTAGATAGACCAACAACAAAACATTGCACAGATAGGGCAATTGGATCTCATTGACCAAAGTTGAGCAACAATACAGAACTGCTTGAACAAGCACATGTTTCGAGTGGGAGTTGAACCAGCGACCGAACGATTAGCGACTGAACCATCCTCTACAGCCCTCCACTCTACCAAGTGAGCTATCGAAGAGGGTGTACAGCACAGAAAGCAGGAGATCCTTTTGACAAGCCTACAAAAAGGCACCAAGCAGGGTAAGGGAAAATCACTGTACCTGTGTTGTTGGCACACTTCATCTCACATGCCAAAAGTCTTCTCAGAAGTCACAAAACACACCTTCAAAATGAAAAATTACCTGTGGTCTAGAGGTCTTTTTTCTCTAGATAGACCAACAACAAAACATTGCACAGATAGGGCAATTGGATCTCATTGACCAAAGTTGAGCAACAATACAGAACTGCTTGAACAAGCACATGTTTCGAGTGGGAGTTGAACCAGCGACCTAAGGATCACGGATAGAACCATCCTCTACAGTCCTCCACTCTACCAAGTGAGCTATCGAAGAGGGTGTACAGCACAGAAAGCAGGAGATCCTTTTGACAAGCCTACAAAAAGGCANGTCACAAAACACACCTTCAAAATGAAAAATTACCTGTGGTCTAGAGGTCTTTTTTCTCTAGATAGACCAACAACAAAACATTGCACAGATAGGGCAATTGGATCTCATTGACCAAAGTTGAGCAACAATACAGAACTGCTTGAACAAGCACATGTTTCGAGTGGGAGTTGAACCAGTGACCTAAGGATCACGGATAGAACCATCCTCTACAGTCCTCCACTCTACCAAGTGAGCTATCGAAGAGGGTGTATAGCACAGAAAGCAGGAGATCCTTTTGACAAGCCTACAAAAAGGCAACAAGCAGGGTAAGGGAAAATCACTGTACCTGTGTTGTTGGCACACTTCATCTCAAATGCCAAAAGTCTTCTCAAAAGTAACAAAACACACCTTCAAAATAAAAAATTACCTCTGGTCTAGAGGTCTTTTTTCTCTAGATTGACCAACAACAAAACATTGCATACAAAGGGCCATTGGATCTCATTGACCAAAGCTGAGCAACATTACAAAACTGCTTGAACAAGCACATGTTTCGAGTGGGAGTTGAACCAGCGACCGAACGATTAGCGACTGAACCATCCTCTACAGTCCTCCACTCAACCAAGTGAGCTATCGAAGAGGGTGTATAGCACAGAAAGCAGGAGATCCTTTTGACAAGCCTACAAAAAGGCACCAAGCATGGAAAGGGAAAATCACTGTACCTGTGTTGTTGGCACACTTCATCTCACATGCCAAAAGTCTTCTCAGAAGTCAAACACACCTTCAAAATGAAAAATTACCTCTGGTCTAGAGGTCTTTTTTCTCTAGATAGACCAACAACAAAACATTGCACAGATAGGGCAATTGGATCTCATTGACCAAAGTTGAGCAACAATACAGAACTGCTTGAACAAGCACATGTTTCGAGCGGGAGTTGAACCAGCGACCTAAGGATCACGGATAGAACCATCCTCTACAGTCCTCCACTCTACCAATGGAGTTATCGAAGAGGGTGTACAGCACAGAAAGCAGGAGATCCTTTTGACAAGCCGACAAAAAGGCAACAAGCAGGGTAAGGGAAAATCACTGTACCTGTGTTGTTGGCACACTTCCTCTCACATGCCAAAAGTCTTCTCAAAAGTCAAAATTGTGTGGAAGTTTTACTTTTTAATGGAGACCAGATCTCCAGAAAAAAGAGATCTAACTGGTTCTTGTTTTGTAACGTATGTTTCCCGGTAACCTAGAGTAACTCCAAAGCTGAGCAACATTACAAAACTGCTTGAACAAGCACATGTTTCGAGCGGGAGTTGAACCAGCGACCTAAGGATCACGGATAGAATCATCCTGTACAGTCCTCCACTCTACCAAGTGAGCTATCGAAGAGGGTGTACAGCACAGAAAGCAGGAGATCCTTTTGACAAGCCTACATAAAGGTAACAAGCAGGGTAAGGGAAAATAACTGTACCTGTGTTGTTGGCACACTTCATCTCACATGCCAAAAGTCTTCTCAGAAGTCACAAAACACACCTTCAAAATGAAAAATTACCTCTGGTCTAGAGGTCTTTTTTCTCTAGATAGACCAACAACAAAACATTGCACAGATAGGGCAATTGGATCTCATTGACCAAAGTTGAGCAACAATACAGAACTTCTTGAACAAGCACATGTTTCGAGTGGGAGTTGAACCAGCGACCGAACGATTAGCGACTGAACCATCCTCTACAGTCCTCCACTCTACCAAGTGAGCTATCGAAGAGGGTGTATAGCACAGAAAGCAGGAGATCCTTTTGACAAGCCTACAAAAAGGCAACAAGCAGGGTAAGGGAAAATCACTGTACCTGTGTTGTTGGCTCCCTTCGTCTCAAATGCCAAAAGTCTTCTCAAAAGTAACAAAACACACCTTCAAAATGAAAAATAACCTCTGGTCAAGAGGTCTTTTTTCTCTAGATAGACCAACAACAAAACATTGCACAGATAGGGCAATTGGATCTCATTGACCAAAGTGAAGCAACAATACAGAACTGCTTGAACAAGCACATGTTTCGAGTGGGAGTTGAACCAGCGACCTAAGGATCACGGATAGAACCATCCTCTACAGTCCTCCACTCTACCAAGTGAGCTATCGAAGAGGGTGTACAGCACAGAAAGCAGGAGATCCTTTTGACAAGCCTACATAAAGGCAACAAGCAGGGTAAGGGAAAATAACTGTACCTGTGTTGTTGGCACACTTCATCTCACATGCCAAAAGTCTTCTCAGAAGTCAAAAAACACACCTTCAAAATGAAAAATTACCTCTGGTCTAGAGGTCTTTTTTCTCTAGATAGACCAACAACAAAACATTGCACAGATAGGGCAATTGGATCTCATTGACCAAAGCTGAGCAACAATACAGAACTGCTTGAACAAGCACATGTTTCGAGTGGGAGTTGAACCAGCGACCTAAGGATCACGGATAGAACCATCCTCTACAGTCCTCCACTCTACCAAGTGAGCTATCGAAGAGGGTGTACAGCACAGAAAGCAGGAGATCCTTTTGACAAGCCTACANACTGTACCTGTGTTGTTGGCACACTTCATCTCACATGCCAAAAGTCTTCTCAGAAGTCACAAAACACACCTTCAAAATGAAAAATTACCTCTGGTCTAGAGGTCTTTTTTCTCTAGATAGACCAACAACAAAACATTGCACAGATAGGGCAATTGGATCTCATTGACCAAAGCTGAGCAACAATACAGAACTGCTTGAACAAGCACATGTTTCGAGTGGGAGTTGAACCAGCGACCTAAGGATCACGGATAGAACCATCCTCTACATTCCTCCACTCTACCAAGTGAGCTATCGAAGCGGGTGTACAGCACAGAAAGAAGGAGATCCTTTTGACAAGCCTACAAAAAGGCACCAAGCAGGGTAAGGGAAAATCACTGTACCTGTGTTGTTGGCACACTTCATCTCACATGCCAAAAGTCTTCTCAGAAGTCACAAAACACACCTTCAAAATGAAAAATTACCCCTGGTCAAGAGGTCTTTTTTCTCTAGATAGACCAACAACAAAACATTGCACAGATAGGGCAATTGGATCTCATTGACCAAAGTTGAGCAACAATACAGAACTGCTTGAACAAGCACATGTTTCGAGTGGGAGTTGAACCAGCGACCTAAGGATCACGGATAGAATCATCCTGTACACTCCTCCACTCTACCAAGTGAGCTATCGAAGAGGGTGTACAGCACAGAAAGCAGGAGATCCTTTTGACAAGCCTACAAAAAGGCACCAAGCAGGGTAAGGGAAAATCACTGTACCTGTGTTGTTGGCTCACTTCATCTCACATGCCAAAAGTCTTCTCAGAAGTAAAAAAAAACCCCTTCAAAATGAAAAATTGCCTCTGGTCTAGAGGTCTTTTTTCTCTAGATAGACCAAATACAAAACATTGCACAGATAGGGCAATTGGATCTCATTGACAAAGGTTGAGCAACAATACAGAACTGCTTGAACAAGCACATGATACGAGCGGGAGTTGAACCAGCGACCTAAGGATCACGGATAGAACCATCCTCTACAGTCCTCCACTCTACCAAGTGAGCTATCGAAGAGGGTGTACAGCACAGAAAGCAGGAGATCCTTTTGACAAGCCTACAAAAAGGCANAGAGGTCTTTTTTCTCTAGATAGACCAACAACAAAACATTGCACAGATAGGGCAATTGGATCTCATTGACCAAAGTTGAGCAACAATACAGAACTGCTTGAACAAGCACATGTTTCGAGTGGGAGTTGAACCAGCGACCTAAGGATCACGGATAGAACCATCCTCTACAGTCCTCCACTCTACCAAGTGAGCTATCGAAGAGGGTGTACAGCACAGAAAGCAGGAGATCCTTTTGACAAGCCGACAAAAAGGCACCAAGCAGGGTAAGGGAAAATCACTGTACCTGTGTTGTTGGCACACTTCATCTCACATGCCAAAAGTCTTCTCAGAAGACACAAAACACACCTTCAAAATGAAAAATTACCTCTGGTCAAGAGGTCTTTTTTCTCTAGATAGACCAACAACAAAACATTGCACAGATAGGGAAATTGGATCTCATTGACCAAAGTTGAGCAACAATACAGAACTGCTTGAACAAGCACATGTTTCGAGTGGGAGTTGAACCAGCCACCTAAGGATCACGGACTAAACCATCCTCTACAGTCCTCCACTCTACCAAGTGAGCTATCGAAGAGGGTGTACAGCACAGAAAGCAGGAGATCCTTTTGACAAGCCTACAAAAAGGCAACGACCAGGGTAAGGGAAAATCACTGTACCTGTGTTGTTGGCACACTTGATCTCACATGCCAAAAGTCTTCTAAAAACAAAACACACCTTCAAAATGAAGAATTACCTCTGGTCTAGAGGTCTTTTTTCTCTAGATAGACCAACAACAAAACATTGCACAGATAGGGCAATTGGATCTCACTGACCAAAGTTGAGCAACAATACAGAACTGCTTGAACAAGCACATGTTTCGAGTGGGAGTTGAACCAGCCTGGATTCCTAGTGCCTATCTTGGTAGGAGATGTCAGGAGGTGAGATGGTTCACTCGATAGCTTCTCCCACATGTCGTGTCTTTCGTCCTCTAGGAAAACTGTTCGGATGTATTTCCGTTGTTCGTCCCATTCCCTTTTATTGACATGGACACAACAACCGTGTGAAGTAGAGTGTACGGTTTTCAGAAGAGTCTTCAGTCAAAACACACCTTCAAAATGAAAAATTACCTCTGGTCTAGAGGTCTTTTTTCTCTAGATAGACCAACAACAAAACATTGCACAGATAGGGCAATTGGATCTCATTGACCAAAGCTGAGCAACAATACAGAACTGCTTGAACAAGCACATGTTTCGAGTGGGAGTTGAACCAGCGACCTAAGGATCACGGATAGAACCATCCTCTACAGTCCTCCACTCTACCAAGTGAGCTATCGAAGAGGGTGTACAGCACAGAAAGCAGGAGATCCTTTTGACAAGCCTACAAAAAGGCACCAAGCAGGGTAAGGGAAAATCACTGTACCTGTGTTGTTGGCACACTTCATCTCACATGCCAAAAGTCTTCTCAGAAGTCACAAAACACACCTTCAAAATGAAAAATTACCTCTGGTCAAGAGGTCTTTTTTCTCTAGATAGACCAACAACAAAAAATAGCACAGATTGGGCCATTGGATCTCATTGACCAAAGTTGAGCAACAATACAGAACTGCTTGAACAAGCACATGTTTCGAGTGGGAGTTGAACCAGCGACCTAAGGATCACGGATAGAACCATCCTCTACAGTCCTCCACTCTACCAAGTGAGCTATGAAGAGGGTCTACAGCACAGAAAGCAGGAGATCCTTTTGACAAGCCTACAGAAAGGCACCAAGCAGGGTATGGGAAAATCACTGTACCTGTGTTGTTGGCACACTTCATCTCACATGCCAAAAGTCTTCTCAGAAGTCACAAAACACACCTTCAAAATGAAAAATTACCTCTGGTCTAGAGGTCTTTTTTCTCTAGATAGACCAACAACAAAACATTGCACAGATAGGGCCATTGGATCTCATTGACCAAAGTTGAGCAAGAATACAGAACTGCTTGAACAAGCACATGTTTCGAGTGGGAGTTGAACCAGCGACCTAAGGATCACGGATAGAACCATCCTCTACAGTCCTCCACTCTACCAAGTGAGCTATCGAAGAGGGTGTATAGCAGAGAAAGCAGGAGATCCTTTTGACAAGCCTACAAAAAGGCACCAAGCAGGGTAAGGGAAAATCACTGTACCTGTGTTGTTGGTTCACTTCATCTCACATGCCAAAAGTCTTCTCAAAAGTAAAAAAAAACACCTTCTAAATGAAAAATAACCTCTGGTCTAGAGGTCTTTTTTCTCTAGATAGACCAACAACAAAACATTGCATACATAGGGAAATTGGATCTCATTGACCAAAGCTGAGCAACAGTACAAAACTGCTGGAACAATCACATGTTTCGAGTGGGAGTTGAACCAGCGACCCAAGGATCACAGATAGAACCATCCTCTACAGTCCTCCACTCTACCAAGTGAGCTATCGAAGAAGGTGTACAGCACAGAAAGCAGGAGATCCTTTTGACAAGCCTATTAAAAGGCACCAAGCAGGGTAAGGGAAAATCACTGTACCTGTGATGTTGGTTACTTCATCTCACATGCCAAAAGTCTTCTCAAAAGTCACAAAACACACCTTCAAAATGAAAAATTACCTCTGGTCTAGAGGTTTTTTTTCTCTAGATAGACCAACAACAAAACATTGCACTGATAGGGCAATTGGATCTCATTGACCAAAGTTAAGCAACAGTACAGAACTGCTTGAACAAGCACATGTTTCAAGCGGGAGTTGAACCAGCGACCCAAGGATCACAGACTGAACCATCCTCTACAGTCCTCCACTCTACCAAGTGAGCTATCGAAAGGGTGTACAGCAAAGAAAGCAGGAGATCCTTTTGACAAGCCTACAAAAAGGCAACAAGCAGGGCAAGGGAAAATCATTGTACCTGTGGTGTTTGTTCACTTAATCTCTCATGCCAAAAGTCTTCTCAAAAGTCACAAAACACACCTTCAAGATGAAGAATTACCTCTGGTCTAGAGGTCTTTTTTCTCTAGATAGACCAACAACAAAACATTGCACAGATAGGGCAATTGGATCTCATTGACCAAAGTTGAGCAACAATACAGAACTGCTTGAACAAGAACATGCTACGAGCAGGAGTTGAACCAGCGACCTAAGGATCACGGATAGAACCATCCTCTACAGACCTCTACTCTACCAAGTGAGCTATCGAAGAGGGTGTACAGCACAGAAAGCAGGAGATCCTTTGGACAAGCCTACATAAAGGCAACAAGCAGGGCAAGGGAAAATCACTGTACCTGTGTTGTTGGTTCACTTAATCTCTCATGCCAAAAGTCTTCTCAAAACAAAACACACCTTCAAAATGAAAAATTACCTCTGGTCTAGAGGTCTTTTTTCTCTAGATAGACCAAAAACAAAACATTGCATACATAGGGCCATTGGATTCTATCGACCAAAGTGA